>PVKC010015148.1:0-21668 GCA_004027635.1 Crocidura indochinensis | reverse complement strand
TTTTTGTTTTGTTTTGTTTTTGGGCCACACCCAGTGACGCTCAGGGGTTACTCCTGGCTATGCGCTCAGAAGTCACTCCTGGCTTGGGGGACCATATGTGAAACCAGGGGATCGAACCATGGTCCGTCCTAGGCTAGCGCAGGTAAGGCAGGCACCTTACTTCCAGCACCACTGCCCGGCCCCAAGGCTCTTAGCTTTTGCTTTTAGTCCTGAAGCAGGTTGTTTCCCTGCATTCCACCCCCAAACCATTCTAATCCCACTAAGAACCACAGACATGGCCCCAAGCCACCTCTTTCAGGTCTGCTCATTGCCCATCTTAGATTGGTTCCTCTGCTTTAAAACCCAACCCACATACAAGGAACCACTGAGATTGTAATGTCAGTGAAGGTCCCCCTGCTGACTTATGTAAAGTGGGGTGAGGGGGCAGCCTGCGACTTTCTATTAACCCACCTCAGCCCACCCGCATAAGTGACTGGGAAAATCAAGGATAGGTAAGAGTCCACTGTGAGCCTTGGTCTTTTGAGGAGAGGAAAGTCAGTCCTAGAGCTCTCCCAGGTCTCTCAGGTACCTCGAAAAGAATTTTCAGTAGGAGACAAACAGTGAAGTAAAAAAAAATTTTATTCAGAAAATCTGAGGTAGGGGAGAAAGGTAGGGGTGGGAGGAAGAGAGGCTAGGGAGAAGGAGGTGAGAGAAACAGCTTGCTGACTTGTCGTCCACATTAGTTGTGCTAGATGCAAAGAACCTGTGTCCGCAGGAGCTAATGGGCGCTGTGGAAATGTGGGTGAGGACTGGGTTCTTCCCACAGGCTCCCCTTGTAAATGATCTCTTATGGTAATAATAGACAGGATTATGTCCAAAAGTAATGGAGCCAGACATGAAGATATATTTCATGTCAACTTTCTCACAATTGCCTGAGCCCTTCAAATGGTTGAAACTAGGGGCTATATTGGGGCTGGAGTTATAGCATGGAGGTAAGACATTTGCCTTGCATGCAGAAGGACGGTGGTTCAAATCCTGGCATCCCATATGGTCCCTCGAGCCTGCCAGGAGCAATTTCTGAGCATAGAGCCAGGAGTAACCGCTGAGTGCTGCCGGATGTGACCCAAAAACCAAAAAGAAAAGAAACTGGGGTTATAGAGATGGTACTGGGGTTAAGATATTTGCATTACAAGACCAGAGAAATAGCATAGTGGTAGGGCATTTGCCTTGTATGCAGCTGACCCGGGACAGTCCTGGGTTCAATTCCTGGCATCTCATATGGTCCCCCAAGCCTGCCAGGAGTGATTTCTGAGTGCAGAGCCAGGATAACCCCTGAATATGGCCGGGAGTGGCCCAAAAACAAAAACACAAAATATATATATATATATTGCATTCAACTAGCCCTAGTTCAATTTCCAGAATCTCATGGTGTCCCCAAGCACCAACAGGAATAAATCCTGAGCACAAGGCCTACATTAACCTCAGAATGTGACACAAATCTCATTTCCTGCAAAAAGTTCAAGGTTGTGAAATACTATTTACTATCCCTTATGTGTCATACAACATAATGTTTGCATTACTGCATATTTAATTGTATTCTGTTTGTATCTTTTGTAATAACATTTTCCAAGGAAAATTATATATATAAAATAAATAAATCAAAATATACATATAAAATTATATATATAAAAAAAGACAGCTGAATGTTTTAAGTTCCAACAGGCTAGTGGTCAGGTATAGCATGGCCTGGCTTACACAGAATGCTTAGGATCGCTTAGGATACAAGTGTTCCTCCTCTACATGTCTGAATAGTTGTCAAAGACAGAACAGAAAGGTGGACACAGTCCAAATGATTTGTCTTTGAGGGTCTAGATCATTTTGTCTGGGATACAGCTAGCATAGAAGTGAGACCTATGTTCGTCCACCTATAACCCAGACAGGCCCTGTCCAGGAGATCTTTCCAGCATGTACTGCTCTTAGAGGTGGAACATGTCCTCCAGGAAGTGGAGGATCTTTCTGTGCAACTCGAACCATCTAAATACCCTCCTCCCACAGCCATTGTCTTAAGGAGGTGCTTGTCTAACCCTGGCAACATAAACTTACCCCAAAACAGAAAAGCTGAAGGGCATAACTAGAAAGAATTCACAGTGAAGAAAGGGTGACACTAGAACTCCAGTTCTAATTCAGGCTGAGGCAAAGCTCACTAGACACGGGCCCTTCCCACGACAGCCTAAGTTGGATCTACCGCAGAACCATGAGACACCTTCTCTGTGGTTATAGAAGCCATGATGGCTTCACGACTTGTAAAATGAAATGAACATGAATTGTGCTTCCTTCCCCCTGTGACAAGGAATGGTCACAGTCTATGTCCAGAAGCACTTGGCCCTATCTGTCAGCATGACTTGGCAAGAGTCATCCCTCTCTCCCTTTCCCATCACCAGGCTTAGTAAAGAATTGACAAAACCCTCATTGAATTCAAGGGGACTGTGAGAAAAAGGTGTAGAAAGCCATGCATAGAGGGCCTGGCACATAGTAAGTGCTCAGTAAATGGTATTTTTATGTTTGATGCCACTATGAGGTGGTGAGCCACATGATTGAATGTGGACTTACTCTGAGTGAGTCAAGAAACAGTTGGTTTCTTCCTTGACTGGATGTGAATGTGAATGTGCCCAGCAGCATTTCAGAAGGTAGCTTAAGGGACTAGATGGGTGTTGGAGTCTCGGTGTGCCCCAAAGTTGATGGAATACCGAAGGGTTCACCCCTCAGCACACTGGCATCTGTTGCCCTTTGCAGTTGAAACTACTCTGGGTTAGCCGCCTATGCTCTGTGATTTAAAGTTCCACCAGCTGGTTAAGAGCAAGGACTTTGTTCTATCCTCTCTTTGTTTTGGTTTGGGGACCACACCTGGCTGTACTCAGGGCTTACTCCTGGCTTTGCACTCAAGGATTACTCCAGACAGGGCCCAAAGAACAATATCTGGGAATTGAACTCATGGGCTGTGTGCAAGGCAGATGTTCTCCCCGACCCCATTTTCCTCTCTTTTTTTTAAATCCATACCTTTGTATTCATAGTCACTGTTTCCCCTTAAGTTCTCCCTGTTCCCTGATCTGCCCAGCATTTTCCACTAAGATGTTCTGGTGTCTTCTATCTTGTATACCGCTTTCTCCCAGAAGCTCTCTTCCGAGTGGAAGCCAGAGATCAGGCTTGCATCCGGCAGCGACCACGTCATGCTCAAGTCCCTGGACTGGAACGCAGAGTATGAGGTCTACGTGGTGGCTGAGAACCAGCAGGGCAAGTCCAAGGCGGCTCATTTTGTCTTCAGGACCTCGGCCCAGCCCACAGTCATCCCAGGTAAGACATCCGCTGCTTTCTGTGAGTTTCCCGCTTTGGATTAATGCAAAGCGCTGCCCCTCCTAATGTGCCTGATCAGCCCTTGACAACTCGCTTGCTTCCAGCCATCCTCATGATTGGTTGTCTATGCAAAGCTTACTGTTGCTTTGTACCTATCTGTGTAGTGGGTTCAGATGTACCAACCTTCGCTGCCCCCATTTCTGACCTCAGGAAGACTTAGCCAAGTATCCTGGGATAGAGGTGGTATGTCATTCATTTGACCTTGAAGGACTAATATGAAATCAGTTCTTGAGACTGACCGCCCCCTCCCAATTTGGGAAAAGCCCTCACTCCCTCTGAGTCTTGGGAACTGGCTGAGTCAGAGTCCCCTTTTGAGACTTTCTGCACCATCTCCCACTCCTTACCAGGGCCATGGGACTGTCCTTGTGCGCTTTCTATTTGATGCTTGCTTCCCTGCAATGCCCTGATCCCAATCTCTTCTCTGTTGGGACTCCAAGAGAAGGAAGAGATGGTTCCCAGTTACCTAAAACTCATATCCGCTCAGGGTCTCTCCAGAACTTGAGCCACTTGAAATGAAAACAAGTGGAGAAAATTGATGCTGAAAACACCATCAATGAAAGGCCACTCATCTGCTCGAGACTGGGATAGGAACAGCTCTCCTAGGCAATGCAGGGACTTCTCCAATCAGGGGTGGGAATAATGCAAGCAGTATGAGGGCTAGAGTAGCCACTTGCCACATAGGCGGCTTCCTCAGGGGCCCCCGCTCAGAGCGGAGTGAGATATCCAACAGCTCCTCTGTTTTCCCCAAGTAACCAAAGGCCAACCACACACATGAGCAATGGGCAGAGAACAGAGCTGAGCCCAAAGTGGCACATCCACTCTGCCCTGTCAGAAGATGAGAAGTAGAGGTTGACCTCACCTGGTGGCCAAAGCTGGCTCCTGACATGTCTGTCTGTTCATAGTGCCTGCCAGGCATTCCGCTCAGTGGCCATGCTTGCCCCCCAACACCAGAAAGAGAGCCCCCTCCAAGGACACACGCTGCTTCTGACCTGGGTTGGATGCTTGAGAGATCTGTGTGTGGTTCCTTATGGCGGTGCCTGAGTGTATATGTCTGGGATTTGTGGTGCGGGGCTCTCTGGGGAGTGGGCAGATGGATTTCAAGTCCTAGATTAGAAGCAGCAATCAGTCCTGCTCTCTGCTTGTCAGAGCATCCTGGACACATGCTGTATGGGCCTGGTTGGCTCTGCATGCTCTGGTCAGAGGATCAGGGAAGAAGATGAGGTACAAGGATACATTGCTTGCAGATCCACACTTCTGTTTACTCAAAGGCTCCCCAGGTCTCGGTCCTTTCTCTGATTTGTGTCCTCTGGTCAGTTTTTCCTTGGAATCTACCGCCTGGTGTGAGTGTCTGAATCTGCTCAGCTTGAATGAGATCCTTTGGCACTGGATGGCTCAAGTGATGGTTTTGCAGCAGGACAGACTCCTGTGGTGTGTGTTGTCTGTGATGAGAGACCCCTGAGGCAGGTGGCTTGGATGATTTGAGTCCACATTCTGGGACCACCAACTGCCTTTGTTCTTGGGATGGATAAAATAGGGCCACTGTGTGTTGGAGAGAGAGTCTGGAGGAGCCCTTGTCGTTGCCAGGTCCTTGTTTGCAGCTCAGTGACCCAGTGATGCAGTACAGGGTGGTCAGGCCTGGGAGTCTCAAAGTCCAACACTTGAGCCTTAGGAGGAAGTATACCTACCTACAGCTCCCAGCTGTTATCAGAACTTGAGAAGGATCAGGAACTTGCAGGGCTCTGGTTCCTGTGGGGAAGGTGAGGTCAACCCCCCATGGCAGAAGTGAGAGGCACAGAGGCAGAGAAGCCATCCCGATGATAACTCCTTGGATAGGGCAAAAGCAGCAGATGACCACATGGGGTCTCTCACTGAGAAGCTGATCCCCAGGCCTGTGTAGTTGGTGCAGGAAGAGGCCACCCCACCACTCCCTAGACACACATGGAGCCACAAAGGGATGCTCCAGGCTAGCTCGAAACCTAGGAGGCCTCACCTCATCCCAGGTAACACCCTCTAACTGAGCTCTTATCTCTCACTGCAGAGACTTCTGTCCCCTCACTTGAACTCCATTCGCTCGCTGGCCCCTCCTGCCCCAGTTAACCCCGCTGTGCTGCTTCTGGCCTCGCTGAGCTTCTGAACTGGCCTGTTGGCGATAACTCTGCACTCACCCCTCTAACCTTTGTCAGCTTCATTGACTACGTTGAATTAACCTTGGGTTCTTGCGTGCTCTATATTTGACCTATTTTTTTTTCTTTTTTATCTATTTTCCCCCTGTTTCTGTCTCTTCCTTCTCTTTCCTTCTCCCCCCCCCCCTTCCTGTGTCTGTCGTCACACACATCTCACCTTGGACGTCACTGGGACATCCCCACTGCCACCTTTGTTTTCAAACAACCACATTCTCTCTGGGGACCCGTTGCTTGGTGCCTGCAGCGACTTTGGGCGGCTCCTCCGTGTCCTACACCTTTGTTTCGCTGCTCTTCTCCATAGTGACTTTCCTTTTGCTCTGTTAGGAAGATACACTCACATACACACATGCTGCATACACACAAGATTGCTTACGAGCCCGGATCCTCTGGGAAGTATCAGTGCCCCCTTGGAAGAACCTGGCAGAATCACCCTGGCCACCAAGCTCCCCTTCATGGAAGAGGAAGGCTTGGCCACTGGAACAAGCTCGATCACCAGACATGCCACCATCCACCGATAATTTTTGTGCCTCTCTTCTAAGGAGTTCCTGCCCCCTTTTCAATGGCAGCACAAACATATTTACCAGCTTTTTTTCCTGAACCACTGTAAAACTGAACAAACAAACAGAAAACGAAAGTGTTTTCCTAAGTTTACAGAGAAGTGCCGGCCTAGCTGCTACTTGTTGCATTTTGTTATGGTTCTCACTGGAAAATCAAGTAGCAGAAGATTTCTGATTCCCTCAGAATCCCCTGCTCCCACCCCAACCCCAGGCTCCATCTCTGCCTTCAATAAATAGTTGGCTTTGCTTGCATTTAATGCCCGTGGTAAGGGGGCCAGTCCTGTGGGACTTGGCCTGAAATTTAGCTGACTCCATGGACAGACTAAGGCTCCCTCTTACCCATACAACAGATGAAATTAAACTTGTGAGGATTTTTCACAGGCTGCTCAGATGTTCAAGGAGGGTTTTTCATCCTGGCATCATAACCAACTCCTGCTAACTCTGGACCAGAGCCAACCTGTGAGGCACCCAATATCCATAGCTTTGCTGGATGCAAGTTGGGGATCCCTTGTGAGACATCAGGTCACTGAAGGGCCCAGAGCCTGTGTCTTGGGGACTATAATCCAATAGAGACTCCCCCATCATCACCTAAACCCCATCCCATAGGTTGGAACCATCCACTGTGAAACAGATGTTTCTCTCACCCTCCCTGTTTCAACTCAGCAGAGTAGAAGTTGGGGAACAGGCCACTCCTGCAGGGTTCAGTCTGCCCTAGCCCTTCTATTGTCAGGGTCATTGGGTTGGTGGCATTTCTAAGACTGGAGACTGCCAGTTATGCCCCAAGGCTGAACCCAGGAGAGCTAGTGGCATGTCTTGGCATCCATCCTACCTACATGCAGCCCAGAGCTGAAATCTCCTTGTTCACATCAGCATGTGTGCTAGTGGGTAAGGGTAGCCTGCCAAATAAAAGCTCCCACCCACCCCCTTTGTGGTCACCTGTCATTCTGCATATCACATCTCAGCATCTCCCCAGAACTTAGAGTTTTGTTCATTTTGGTTTCTTTCCTCATGAGTTCATTGTGATTTTTTTCAATGTTCCAAGATGAGCCTTTCTCTTTGGGAATCCAGAGGATCCCATGCTGTGTTCTGTAGGGAAGCCTATGTAGATGGGCCAGCAGCAGTGAGGGAACCCCCAGCTCAGCTTAGAGACCCTCATACAGATGCTGGAGGCCATGCGTTGGGTCTTCTATGTCTCTCCACAGCCAAGTATCTCTCATGGGCCCCAAAATTCCTGCCAGTAGGGTTACAGAAGCAAGGTTTGAAGGCAGAAGGATGAGGGTCCTCTGACTTCCAATCAGGGGACACAGGGGACCCGGGAAGGGGGACATGGAAATTCAAGAGTCCTTGAGGGGAGGGGACACAGCATTTTCCTGTTGGCTCTCTGTCCACTTTGGGGACTTTATATTTCCAGAGCACAGAGATCACATGTCCCCCTCAAAGGCCCCTGCTCTCAGGGCTGTCCCATGACCTGCCCACCAGTGGGCAGCAATATCAGTGATCCAAGAGCACTGGGCACAAGCAGCATCAGTGAGGGCCAAGGAGGTGGAGGGACCCAGAGATGGTCTATAATGTAATGAGGTGCCTTGAGAGAGCAGCAGTGCGGAGTCTCTGATTCAAGTTCTCCCTGGGGCCACCTCAGAGACCCCTCCAGGAGCGGGGTCAGCACTGCTGCATCCCACTTTCAGACTATTTATATGGCAGGTTTGGGTCACGTTTTCCTACTAATCAGAATTCTAACGTTGCTGTGTAGATACTTGGCAAGGCCTTGATGAAGTTTACACCTTTGCATTATTAAAGGAAATAACAGTTCATGTGGACTCACCAGCGTGTCTGGATCTTCTTTGCTAGTCGGGTGCCCTGCAAGGGTCCAAGACTTCTTTCTCCCACCTTGAATGTCCCTGTGTGACTTAGGTGACCCCCAGAGAGCCAAAGGGCCATACCCCACTCTTGCAGCTGCCTGTGTGGTGTTGCTTTTCCCCACCCCAAAGCAAAAGTATGAAAAGATTTTTTTATCCCTAAACAGCTATCTAAGCTCTTCTCTCTCCTGAGAATGAATGAGCAGGGATCATGGGCTCATTGGGATCCCTGGTATCCAGAAGGCAGGTAGAGGATCAAGTGCCTTTGCCGATCCAGAGCTTGTCACTTTGGGACTGGGACATCCCCAGAATCACAAGTCAGTAACAAGGGCTCCAGATTTCACAATTCCTTTGAAAGCCCAGACCTCACAGTGACCCTGTGATACAATCGAAGAGAAGTTACTCTATTATTTCTCTGGCATTTGTTAAGGCCTTCTGCAAAGGCCTGAGATCAGCTGCCTGTAGTAGATGTGGAAAGAGCCTGTGTGAATCTTCATCTACCTCTCTCCCATGACTTAGTAACTCAGGCCTCTGTTCCTAGGACCGTATGAAATGGACCCTTAGTAATACTGGGCCCCATACTTCCATTTCCAGGCAGTTGAAAAGCAGGCATGTGCAGGTGCCGGTCTTGGCACCACGCACTCCTGTTTAGTGCCCAACCCTCCAACACCAGCAGTCCCAGAAGATGGTCAGACCCAACCTGGGAAAATTGTGACATCATATCTCAGGAGGAAATGTTCCATGAGAAATACTCTCTGCAGACAAGGAGGCCAGAAGCAAAGTGTAATCAAGGCAGGGCGGGAAGAACCTTTTAGACTTCAGAAGGTCCTTTGTGTTTTCTTCTGTGAAATGTCACCTGAGATACAGGAAAGTCTTGGTCCTCCAAGCTTTCCAGGTATGACTTGTTCTCTAGCATCTCCCAAGAAATCAGACACATCCTTTCTTTATCTGAGCATGTCCTTTGTTTTGGTTAGAGCTTCTTTTTGTCAAACTATGCACATTCTGCCCCCAGTCTGAAGAGCTCTCACTGCCCCTGGAAATGTAGACTCTTGGAAGGAACTGGGTAATCCATGTTGCAAGCTTTCCAGCCAGTCAGCTCATACAAGGCCATCTAGTGAGACGCACAAGCATGACTGAGAGTCACAGAAATAAGGCCAAGAAACTCAAAAGCTTGAGGAACAGTATCCCTTGAGTCAGAAATCACCTCAGACTCCCAGTCAAATTCTGACACCTGAAGCCCCCTTCCTGGTTCAGCCAAATCAGCCCCAGAACAGGAACTTTTATCCAAATGTTCTAGAAAATCTGCTAGCTGGGGAGTGGGACATGGAAGTACAAGAAACTAAAAGATTTCATGTGAAAATAAAAATCAGAAGAATCCAGAAGTACAGATGGGACTCACAAAGGCTGTTTATGTTCTACCAGGAAAATGTCCTTTTGGTACTCACACTGGAGGGACACCCATCAGGGATGCAGGCCCAGGGAAGGGTACTATGGGATGGCAGCAGTGACAGGCCTCTCTGATGGCAGGGACATGAAAGTGTCTTCATGCTTTCTCCTACAGTGTCCCAGTTAGGGCTGTCCAGCCTCTGCCCAAGCACTTCCAGCATCAGTTTGCTCTATGGTCAAGGTCTCTAATGCTTTGAGATTGCTCCCAGCAAAGACCTGCCTTTCGCTGGCTTCCATCCATTGGCGCTAGAGAGACCCAGGCCACTTCTTCCCTCTAGCCAGGCAAGCATATTTGATGGCTCAGCACATCCTCATTTGTGCAGCAAGTGGTCTTTGGCTCTTTCCTACCCATTGGGTCATCCTAGATGCTGGAGAGATGGGAGACAAGTGGTGCTTGGCCATTTCAGGGATAAACCAGCCAAATTAGAGAGCATATAAATGAAACAACAAAGGCCAGAGTGATAGCACAGAGAGTAGGGCTTTTGCTTTGCACACAGCCAACCCAGATTTGATTCCAAGAATACCATATGGTTCCTCAATTCAAATGATTCCTGAGTGCTAAGCCATGACTAAACCCCAAACACCACTGGGCATGACCAAAACCCACCACTGCCCCCCCTAAAAAATGGCAAGAAATAAAGTCTATAGTGGATCAGGAAAGTGTGGGTCAGTCATCAGTCTGTGGGGATAGGAGTTCTGAGAAGGTGACATGTATTATGCTGAATCCTCCATAGTAGGACACAAAGGATCATTCGGGGGTGTCTAGATACGAGCATGTCATGTCAGCACAGAGTGAAGGCCCTACAGGCCAAAGCCCAGAGTTGGAAGGGAGAGTTGGAGTATAAAAGTAGGGGTGTAGGGGCCGTAGCAATAGCACAGCAGTAGGGCAGTTGCCTTGCACAAGGCCAACCCTGGCTGGACTCCAGTTCAATTCCCGGCATCCAATATGGTCTCCCAAGCCTGCTAGGAGCGACTTCTGAGCACAGAGGTGTGAGTAACCCCTGAGTGCTGCTGGGTATGACCCAAAAACAATAAAAAAAAAATAGGGGTGTAGTGCCACTCCATGAGTGTCTCAGGTAGGAGCATTCCTGACACGTCAGTCAGGATGAAGAGTTTGAACTAGCTATCAAATTAAGGAAGATGGTGCCTGCATCAGCTCATGGCCATGACTTCAGTCCCTGCCCCACACACACACACACCCCACCCCACAGGTGCTCATGAGCATTCAGAACCTAGAACCACTGCTGCCCCCTGCTGGCTCTCTGTGGGCATTGAGCAATCGGGACACCTGCTCTCTCACACCACCCAGAGCTTCCCTCAGATTATTCTTTCTCTGGAGAGATATGAATAATATCATCAAATCACCCTTCCAGATATACTTCAGAATTAACAGCGAGTGTCCCTGAGTCTCAGAACAGACATTCTTCCCACCCAAACCCCACCCCAAATTATTTCAGCTCCTTCTCCA
This sequence comes from Crocidura indochinensis, assembly GCA_004027635.1. Taxonomy (NCBI): domain Eukaryota; kingdom Metazoa; phylum Chordata; class Mammalia; order Eulipotyphla; family Soricidae; genus Crocidura; species Crocidura indochinensis. Next base: position 10,768 of record PVKC010015148.1, on the reverse strand, counting down.
GGATGTTGGCACTTAGCTCCTGTTGGCCTCTTGGCAGGAGATGGCTGACTTCCTGCCCGAAGAAGGGCATGGAGAGAACCGTCCAGAGGAAGTGGATGTGAACGCAGATGACAAAGAAGGCTTGCTTTTTTTTCTTGGCTTTTTGGGGGGTTGTCCAGTGGATGCCTTGTTCTGTGAACTGCTGTGGAAATGACAGGCTAACTTACCATGTGGTAGATTCCCTGAGAAAGGTACTTTGACTAAGAAAGGTCAAAATCAAGGACACCAGAGCCTTCCTGAGGACCAATTGGAGGGTCAGTGCAGGGGTGGCAGGGACATGCCTGAGAAGGCTCAAGATTCAGGTCCCATGAGAGGCTGGAACTATTACCCAATAGAATGGACCCTGCCACACCCAGTGTTGGGGCGGGGGCTAGGAATCAAGTCTTTGGAGATCATTTCTCTGGAATGATGTTTAAAATGAGGGTTGTGGGGTAGAGTGAGTGACATTCTGGGGTGTCTGACCAGGGACCCCTGGGGCAGACAGAGGAGTCTACAAGGTCCCAGGATGAGAGAAGGTATAAGAAAAGGTGATTGTGTGATCACAGGTAGCACTGTTTTCCATGGCCCACACATTCCTTTCTTTTACTGGCCTGGACTCAGCAAAGGTATAGGAGATCCCCAGTTCCTACTGCCCATCAATTCCCCTTGGGAATGTCAGTGAGCTCTGCAGACACAGGAAGTTCCAGCAAGGACTGGGCATGGGGGCAGGAAGAGAGTCCAATGCCAACACCACATTCTTCCAGAAGAAGAATGAGTGACAAGTGTCCAAGTTTCAGGTCTGGGTCACTGTTTTCTCACCAGCTTAGAGGCCGAGAACCACATGGGTTCTCTACACAGTGTGACTCCTTATCGTCAGATACAGGAAGGAATCACTCAGTAGTCAGTACTGAGTCCCTTCAGCCATGAAGGTCCCAGAGAGCTGAGCAGGATCCTTCTACTTCCCAGGATGGGGGGGCCAAAATCATCTATGGGAGCCCAGCAGGCGGGAGCATGGACTGCACATGTGTGAGGATGGTGTCCCTGTGTGCTGGGTGTTTGTTTTGTGTGTGAGGACCCACCATGGGTGTTCTTCTGGGGGCATCTGCTGGTGTTCCTGAAGCCTGAGTCCAGTGTGCCTCCACTCCTGGTGAGTACTCCCAGCCCTGGGGCCTGGCCCACTGGGCCTGGGACAGCCTCCTCAGTGCCAGGGAAAATCACAGTGCCATTGTGGGCCACTTTGGGGCTCTTTATTATTAAGGAGGCATGGGCACTAGTGTGTTGGTATCCTCTTGTTCTGGTCTCAGAACAAACCCCAAAGAGGTCCATAGATACCTTTCAGCACCCTATGTGGTACCTAGTCTCTGATGGCTCCCTAAAATTCTGAGGGAGACCAGCCAGCTGAAGTTGAGTTTCAGAGCTGCTCAGAAGTTGGAGTGGTGACATGGCTCCCAGCCCTCACTTCCAAGCTGATTGGGGGGTTCCTTGTGCCCCTGTTGCCAGGTCTGAGATGGTATTACATCTCTCTCCAATTTACAGGGTCATGGTTTTCTCAACCCCTGGGCAGAGCAAAGCCACAGGAAAGGTGTCAGAATGGGCACAAATGCCAGGCCAAGACTGGGGGTTCCCCCACCATGGTCTGTCTCTCATTGTAGTAACCCTTGCCTGTTTCTTTCTCCCTCCCCTTGAAGCCAACGGCAGCCCCACAGCAGGCCTGAGTACCGGGGCCATCGTGGGCATCCTCATTGTCATCTTCGTGTTGCTCCTGGTGGTGGTGGACATCACCTGTTACTTCCTGAACAAGTGTGGTCTGCTCATGTGCATTGCTGTCAATCTGTGCGGAAAGGCCGGACCTGGAGCCAAGGGCAAAGACATGGAGGAGGGCAAAGCCGCCTTCTCGTGAGTGCAGTCCTCAGTTTCCCATTGTGCTGAGGCAGGGGAGTGGGAGACTGGGGTCCACATAACAGGTTCATCAGTTTCTCCATGTGGCAACCCTGAGTGGGAGGGTGTAAAGCACTTGAGAAATGTCTCTCAGAACCAACGCTGAAGAAATACAGGCTGACTTTATGGCCTGGCATAGAACTGCCCCCTGGTTCTATCCTAGCACCACATGTGCCCCTGAGAGTGGTCTGGAGGCCCCAAAGTACCTCCAGAGTTGCTTGAGTAGTCCCTGGCATCACAGGATCCAAACAGCAACACATCTGGGACCTCACATTGGGCCAGTGAGATTTTCAAGCGTCATTTGCAAATCCCACAGTTCCCCCAGCAAAAGCTATTAGGCTTCTGTTTAAAGAGAAAACTCTCAGGCCTAACCCCACATACATCTAGTCTCAGAGAATTTCACCCAAAGCTGAAGATCACTGTCTAGGTTAAAAATCAGAACCATTGGGGTTGGAGAGATAGCATGGAGGTAGGGTGTTTGCTTTGCATGCAAAAGGACGGTAGTTTGAATCCCAGTATCCCACAGGATCCCCCGAGCCTGCCAGGAGCCATTTCTTAGTGTAGAGCCAGGAGTAACCCCTGAGTGCTTCTAGGTGTGACCCACACCCCAAAAATCAGAACTATCAGTGTTGAGCCTAGAGGGAGCACATTGGAGAGGTCAGTATCCAAGAGGCACATCTGCCTTGCTTTCACTCATCTGCTCGCAAATTATGCTATTGGTATTTATTGATCAGCAACCATGGGGAAAGCATGATTGTTGGACACTGGGTTAAAAACCTGTCAGCATGGAGATGAAGGTCTGGGCAGCCTGTCCACCAGCCTCTGTGGAGAAGGAGACACTTATCAGTGATGGTCATAGGCTGTTGCTGGTTAGTCAGAGTAGGAAGGAAGATGCTGAGTGCACCTCAGGCTGGGCACATTGTTTTTCTGCACATGTGTGTCCATGTGTGTGTCTATACTTAAGTGTTGAGTTAAGCCTAGACACTTGACATTCATAGTCTCTGCTCATGTTCTAGGCAGAGCCTTCCATTTGTCCTATTTTCCAGGGAAGGAAGCAGGGACTGAGGTGAACACATCAAAGATTCAAGACCACCTTGCTCTCAAGATTCAGGGTAGAAACCCTGGTCTTGGTCTGGTGCGGCCTGCCTGGTTCCCTCGCTTCCCTGAGAGGCCCCCAACCCCACCGAAACAAAAGCTACCTAGGATCCAACTTTGTCCACAATAGAACTTTCTCCACAGGAAAGACGAGTCCAAGGAGCCCATCGTGGAGGTGAGGACAGAGGAGGACCGGACCCCCAACCATGATGGAGGGAAGCATGCAGAGCCCAACGAGACCACGCCGTTGACAGAGCCCGAGTACGTGGGCCGGGAGGGACTCACCTCGTCAGTAGAGCCCCATTCTCACTGTTACCCCTGTGCTTCCCCCGCAGATTCCTACCAAATCTTGCTGCCCAGAAGTCTGCAGCCTGGGGCTGGGAGGCCCAGCTGAATAAGAAACTCTAGGGGTGAGGCACTTAGGGGTTCTGAGACCTCTAGGTCCCTTCCTTGACTCAGTGGCATCAAGACTCTTCCCAAGCAACGCACATCCCAAAAAGGACTTATAGGGGTGACACTCCTCTGGCAGAGGCTAAATTTTGAGAGGCTGAGTATGCGGTCAGTGCTCTGTAGGATTCCCCAGGATTTCTATATTCACCCCCCATCCCAAAGGCTAAGGGAAATGAAGGTCTGGGAAAACTTCCTGATCCTTGGGGAACTCAGAGACCCTCCTCAAAACTTGAGCTGTGATGGTGATGGCTGCCTGGCTGTCATGGACTCGAAGGGAATCAAGAGGCAGAGGCACAAAAAGCCTTTGACAGGAGACATGTGTGGAGCCCTCAGGGGTTGCTGATTCTGGATTGTTCGGAGCCAGACTGTGGAGACTGAAAGGCCCAAGACCCAAAGCTCAGGAACAGAGGTGACCTGGACTGCTCGTCCCTGAGTTTCAGGCAGGGCTAGAGGGACCAAGCCAGTGCAGACTGCTAGAGGGGAGCAAGCGGGAGGACGGACTCGCTGGCCCTTCGTGCGGCTGCCTCGTTATTTGTCGTCTCCTCTCTCTTCTGCCCACCTGGGCGTGTGCTTCCTCCTTTCTCTGTGGGCCTGTGTCTGCATGCCCTGCCCACGGCCCCGCCTGGCTGCAGCCCTGCCCCTGCTTCTCTGTCTCGTCTCAGCTTCATTGTCTGTTCTCTTCTACTTCCTGTCCTCCCCACAGGCTGCCTGCTGATACCACAGCCACTGTTGAGGACATGCTGCCTTCTGTCACCACCGTCACTGCTAACTCTGACACTATCACCGAAACCTTTGCCACTGCTCAGAACAGTCCCACCAGTGAGACCACCACCCTGACCTCCAGTATTGCCCCCCCAGCCAATGCCACTCCTGACTCAAATTCTGTGCCCACTGGCCAGCCCGCCCCTTCCAAGGGGCCCGGCACAGCCACCTCTGCCCCATCCCCAGCTTCAACGCCCAAGGTAGCCCCCCTTGTTGACCTGAGCGACACCCCGACTTCAGCCCCTGCAGCCAGCAATTTGTCTTCTAGCGTCCTGGCCAACCAGGGGGCTGTACTCAGCCCCAGTGCCCCTGCCAGTGTGGGGGAGGCCTCTAAGGCCAACAAACCAACCCCTACACCAGGCCCTGCTGCAGCAGGGACAGCCAGTCCCCTAGCAGCAGTAGCTGCTCCTGCCCCAGAAGTCCCCCCAGCCCAGCAGGAGGCTCCCAGCACCAAAGGCCCGGACCCCGAGCCCAGCCAGCCCGGGGCCATGAAGAGCCCGGCAGAGGCCACCACGGGCCAGTCTAGTCCGAAGAGCGAGGTGGCCTCCGTCAACGCCACAAACCCTGCCCAGGGCGAGGACTTTAAAATGGACGAAGGGAACTTCAAGACCCCTGATATTGACCTTGCAAAGGATGTTTTTGCAGCCCTGGGCTCTCCTGCTCCTGCCACTGGGGCCAGTGGACAAGCCCCTGAGCTTGCTCCTTCCACTGCAGACAGCTCTGTTCCGCCGGCACCAGCCAAGACCGAGTACGGCCTTTCTTTGTCTGCTGTCATTGGGTTGTGTCCTGTGGTGGTGTGCGTCTGTGCGGTGCTGTGTCCTCATTAGCTGTCTCTTCAGCCTCCTCCAGGCCTTCTCTGTCCACCCAGGGACTAGGTGAAGACTGCACATGCAGGAGCAGGCAGCAGGGGCAGGCTGTACTCGTTAGGCCATACTCCCTGTTTTATATTAGTAGTAGGGGCTGGTCCTAGAGGTGCCCCTGTAGTTGGTCCAATGATAAGCATAACTTGGGAAGCAGCTCAAGAAACTCTTCCTGAGCTCACCTGAGGCAGAAGACAATTGTGGGGGGGTTCAGTTCTGGGCTGGGCCAGGTGGTACCAGATGACACTGTTAAGCAGAAAGAGAGAGACAGGCCCTGGGACTCCTGTGTGGAGATGATATGGTCCTTGGTTCTATCACACTCACCCAGATCCCCAAACACGTCCACCTATTTTTGCTGTCCCACACCCCAGTAACTCGTAACACTCAGAAATGTCGAACTCCAATGCTACTGGGTCTCTAAATCCAGGGGAAAGAGTTTATGCATGCAGGTTCTGACAGGGGGCACCACAATGCAGGGGTTCCAGTTAGGGACAGGGGCCAACAGGGGCAGGATCTAACCCAGGAGTATAGAGGTTCTTGTGTTTGCTCTATCTGACTCTGATAGCCGCCTTCAAATGGCCCCTGCTCAACTCCCCACTACCCAACACATGGCAACCACTACTAGACTCTGGGGGAAGCTGCCTCCATGACAGAGAGCGTTTCTCAGTCTGCCCAAGCAAGCCACAGAGGTGTCACATGAAACTCAGCCCAAGGTGGGCCAGTTGACAAAGATCTCCTCCCCTGGTATCTCTGTTGGTGATGAATGAGTGAATTGGTATAAATCCCTCATTTATACCAAACCAACCCACTGTGAGGGCTGATTCCGGCTCCCACCCCAGCCCAGAGAAAACTAGTGTGGCTGGAGTGGGATTAAGATGGTGCAGGACAGAGTTTGTCTGGTTCATGGGCTCTTAAGTTTGGTCCTCTGATAGAGTCACTTGGGTGCTTTTAAAAGTCCTGTGTCTAGACCAATTAAATCATCCTTTCTAGGGGTGTGTCCCTAACCCAGGGACTCTCAGAGCTCCTAGGCTATTCTGGCCACAGCCAGGGCTGGAGAGCAGTAGTGAAAAGAGTGACAGAGTCCCTCCTGAGAGAGTCACAGGCTCAATGCTGTTTTCCTGATTCTTCACAGGAAAGGCTCCGCAGAAGCAAAGCCTGAGTGTCCAGAGACAGAAACGAAGCCAGCACCCGCCGACGTGAAGACGGTGGCCAACGACACCACACAGACAAAGGAGAATGAGAGCAAAGCATGATGGGGGACGAGAAGCCAGCAAAGCTCAAAATACCAAGTGATACAGCAGCTTCACCAGAGCATTTCCAACGTCTCTCTCTCACTCTCTCTCTCTCTCACACACACACATACACACACACACACACACACACACACGCACACACACACACACATCTCATTCCTCTAGTGTCTTTTGCCTTTAAAAAAAAAGAAACAGATAAACACAGGATCTCCTTTTTGTAGGTTTATAGAAAGGGACCCTTTGTTTCACACTCACTTGTAAGAAAACAAGACAAAAAGGTTAAACCCACAGCCAAACTAGGACACTGCGTTCCCTGAAACCATTTCAAATTCAAACAAAAGGACCCAAATTAAGACTCTAGGAAGCTCAGAAAAAATCTAGGTTTAGGAAGACCATGTTGGTGGTGCCCAACTGGCACAAGCCAGTTTCAGAGAAATGCTTCCAGGCACTAAGTAACTCACCGAATGAACAAAGTCCACGTTTATTTTTATACTTTCAGTCGAGTTTGAACTCTGTAGGACCTCATAAATCAGTTATACTTTCTGTTCACTTTGTATTTGTTCAGTATGCAAAGTGTGTCACTCTTTCTAGCCGAATTCAATTCCCACGTAGACTCTTGTTTTGTAGGAAGAATGCCAAATTGCAGCTTGTGGGGGTAGAGCTCAAATTTGCAGTATTCTGATTTCTTTTTCTTTCCTTTTCCTTTTTTTTTTCCTCCCACCTTTCCCCCTCCCTTCATCCTTCTGCCAATTTTGTTTTCCAGTGTTTACAAGTTGACAAACGTTTGACTTCCGTTGTGTTGAAATGTCCCTGTCAAATAGCTGCCTTTTTGTTTAGGGATTTCTTTGAATTTTTTTTAAGTTATGGGTACTGCCTCGAGGCGGGTAGAACCACCACAGGCTGGCCTGAGTGCAGGACAACTTTCCAAGCTCCCATGTTTACAGTGAATCTTCCCCCACCCCCATTCTGACCATTCTGCCCGTGGGGGACACAGGTAAAAACATGTCTGGTCCTGGAATAGCTTTGCTTTGGGGTATGGGGGTCACTCCTTTTTTTCTTTTTTGGTTTCCTTGGAGGCTAGACCACTTTCTGTTTAGCCACCACCTGTCTATTTCTGTGAAAAAAAGAATCTGCCCCCTGCCCCCCTAGGTGTCTGAGTCCTTCCTTTGGAAGGACTTTATAGGGTTTGTTGAATGAAGCAGAAAAGATTGTATAGTTGGGGCTGGTCTTAGTGAACACACATTTTTACCCCAAACATCCCCTTTTTGTAGAAAGCCAAATAAGATATATACATACCATTTCCTTTTAAACCCGGAATCTAGATCTGAGCGGAAGAGCATGCGGGCTTCAGGGATTTAGTGTCTTTTTTTGGGAATCTGTTGAAGTAAAGCAACATCAGCCTTCTGTTCAGTTAGGCAGCGTTTGTACAAACAAAAGAGAAAAGAAGAAGGGAAAAAATATATATATATAAAACCAACCTGCTGTCTGGAGTCATAATACAACTTTCCTGGATTGGAAACCAAGTGGGAAAAAAAATACAGAAACTTTAAGGGGGATGGGAGGGGGGAAAGGGAAAAGCCAGCCCTTTGTATAGAAATTTTGCTTTTTTTTTTTCCTCATTCTACTTTAGAACTGCAAGCTTGTGCACTGTGGATGCGTGAATATTTTAGTGTGAAATGTGTTTTTGTCATAGTATTGAAATAAAACTTCAACATAGTTTGGTTGTGGAAGATATAGCAGATAGTTCAGAAAAGATTATTCAGGAAACAAAATAATTCTTAAAAGGAACTGAAGCCTTTAAACAAAGAAGACGAAGAAGATGTTAAGTAAACAGAAATCAGTACTCTGGCATGGGTGCCTTTCTGAGGTACAAAAACAGCAAGAGGCTAGTGGCAATGGTGCCCCAGACTCGGTTCTGTGGGCCCCGCTCACCAATGTTCTGACACTTCTGCGATCCGGTCAATGGCGATATGCTAGATTATCATTTCAAACTGTGAAAAATAACGGTCTTGTCCTTTGCTAAATGTGGGGTTATTTTGCATTTTCTCAGCTCCTGGGGATGGAAATGGAGGAGCCCGGTATGCCCAGCTTCGGCCTCTCTGATTCTAGGTCTTGCACACATCTGTGGTTCAAATACACTGGCCTCACGGCAGCTAGCAATACACATACCCCTCTTAGAGCACAGCAGTAGGTGGGGGGGTCTGAGACTGAGGGGACCCCTAGGATAGGGCAGGATTGGCAGCCACGGAATCACTTTTTTGCCTTGTGATCTTAGTGGCTTTGACAGGGCCAAGCCCACGCTATACCTCACAGAGACAGTGCAAGTCACTTCATGTGGCTGTGGTGAGGCAAACTTTGATTTTGCGGTCTGGAAGACAGAGGTATAGTCAACCCTGCAAATCTTTCACCCAGGGCAGCTGGCCACCCCTACCAGACAGAACCTTGGCCCTGACATTCTGGGGTAGAACACCAAGACTGCCCACGTTTGGGTCTGCCTCTCCTCTGAAACGTAAATGTGTCTCCACGTGTGTGAACTTTCCTTGCTTAAAACTAAAAAATAGCAATGCTTTCTCTCAAATGGAAGAGGAAGTGGCTTTATTTTCCAAAGGTTCTATCTTTTATGTTAAGAGATTAAAGACTTAGAATCTGCCTTTTTTTAATTTTTTGGAAGGAGGGATCAACTCTACTAGTTTCCAGTGTCTATGTGTCTATATGTGTACTTGCCATACATGTGTATTCACATAAGTACTACCGGCATCACCACGTTCTGTGGAGGGGGCACTCATGTGCCGTGCACAGGGCCTCCGCGTCCTGAAGGGCCGTTGTGTATATAGTGCAGCTTTTGAAGTGGAACTCTATTTTCACACTTTTCTATGGAGCCTTCCAAGTCCTGGGTTTTCACTCTAGGCTGTTTGTCTGGATGGTGGTTCTCAAACCTCCATTAACATCCCTACCCAGCATTCCCTACTTCGGGGGCCTTCTCTCTTGTTATAAACTTTTTACCAAGTGAAACATCAATACCACCTTTGTTTCCATTCTCACTGGTGTAAATACTGAGTACTAACTGAGAATTTTGACTTTGCATTCTGTCAGAATACTTGTGTTCAATAAAAATCAAAAGGAAAAAAAAAGAAAAGGCTTTTCTGGTCCAGCTGGGGTTTATTTCGATGCAGTGATTGTCTGTCCTTTGAATCAAATGGGGAAAGACCTGTGGTAGGTTTTTTTGACCTCATGATTCAAGTCAGTCAGTCTCAGCACCCTGACTTCCTGGTGTCGAATGATGACCTCTCTGTTGGAGGGAGCCCTCCCTGGGAAGAGTCAAACTTCTGACTCAGAAAAATGTTCAAATCCTGGTTCTTCCTTATCAACTTTGGAAGGGTCCCTTAATCTCCCCCAAGACTCATCTTTCTTTGCCCAATAGGAAGTTACCAAGTGAAACTTGGTTCTCCTTCCCATTAAACCCTAAACTCCTCTGGAGATTCTTGGTCCATCTTAGTCCCTGCCCCTCTGCAGCTACTTCATTCAGCACCAACCACAAAGTAGAAAGTAGTAAATTTCCAACTTTATGAATGAGCCCACCTGGTAATATTTGTGTATGCCAGACATAATCACCTGGTTGTGTGGTAGACTCTGTGTGCGTATATGTGCGTGTGTATGTTTCTTAGTGTCCCTGAGGAAATAACCCCACCCCAAGATGAGAACAGGCTAAGAAAGCGACCCTGGGGAGTTGGCTACTGGGTTTACCCCATGGTAATGCCCTATCCAGAAAGACAGTCTCACAATTGTTCCATCCATAACAGTGCAAGGTCGAACCCAGTCCAGCGCATCTGGATGGATAAATCTCCTTTCTTGGAGTGTTTGCTAAGAAGTCAACTGTCTAGTTTGGCGATCTTCCTCAGAGACTGCAAGAACAGGAGATTATGGTGTTATAGTCTGTGAAGAGTCTATAAACCCCAAGCCTCAGAGATGACAGCTCGGCCTTCTGGGCACAGCTTTGTGCCACTTCCTCTCCCTGAATTGCTGAGCTCTGGGCTGTACACTCAAAATAGAGCAAGCTCCCGCCTAGGAGTCTCTTCACATTTCCGCCTAGGAACTTCTAGCTCTAGTCTGAAGGCTGACAGTGAGCTTTGCTGGGTCTAAAGGTGAAGGTGAGCTTCCACAGCCAGTCTGAGGGTTGACAGCAGTTGCCTACTGGGACCAGGAATCCTGTGGAACATCAATTGGTACCCAGAGATCCAGGCTGCGGGGCCCACTGTCCTCTTTGTCCTAGTGCTGAAGGAGGGAAGAAAGTGAGCTCAGGTATCCACAGCATTTTGCGGCCTCAGCTTTGCCTGGCTAAGTTCCTTCCTTTGCAGGACAGAAAATCAATTTCTGAGACACTTGTGGAAGCTG
>PVKC010015147.1:0-21664 GCA_004027635.1 Crocidura indochinensis | reverse complement strand
TCTTTGTGGTGAGCTTCATGAAGTGAGCTGGAAGTTCCAGCCCTCCTCTCATTGTCTCTGAGGATTATATGGAGGTAAGGCGTTTGCCTTTCATGCAGAAGGACGGTGGTTCAAATCCCGGCATTCCATATGGTCTCCTGTGCCTGCCAGGGGCGATTTCTGAGCATAAAGCCAGGAGTAACCCCTGAGTGCTGCCGGGTGTGACCCCAAAACAAACAAACAAAAAAAACCCAAAACTACTAGAGCATCAGCTGGACAGAATGGATTTCTGAAAACTAAGGCAAACTAAATGATTCTATTTAGATTTTATGTTTGTTTAAATAGAAGATGTAAGAGTGGCTTAAAGAATAATTTTGGTGAAAATATTTTCATATAAACGCTATTAGAGTACATATATATTTATTGCTTATGAATTATGATATTGCCTATGAGATTCTGATGGCAATAGTATAAAGAGAAGTATGAAATCACCCTTAATCTCAGGGTGATAATAATAATGGTAACCCTTCTGGGTAAAAGGGCTCTAGCCTGCCTTGAAATCTACAGAATCTTTCTATTTTGATTTCCATAGGAAACAAAAGATGGGGGGTAAATGTCTGTGTATTTTATGGAATGAATGCTGCTTGGAACTGAAGCCTGAGTGCAGGGGAGGAGAGCAGATACTAACTACTTGACATCCCAGTGTTATGCCCCTTCTACTGCACAGACATCCCACAGAGACAAGCAATCAGGTTAATATACATTGGCCATCACATAGAGAGAGCTTTTGTTTAAGACTATTTGATCGCTGCTGTGACTTTTTATATTAACCAAAAAGTATTTAAAATTTTTATTTTTAAATTTCTGATGTAAAAAAAAGTTAGGTAAATGTGTTTAACCAGATGTGTATCTGTATATTGTAAATATACTTCGGCCTCGCAGGCTGGTTGCTTTCAGCTGCTGACTCCTGATGGTGTTTCATGTTGCACCATTTGCTTTAGAATATTTTTTTCTTGTTTTCCTTGTCTAAAAACTATATGCGTATTACAGTCAGTTGTGGCTTATATAGTGGAAAATTTGGTACTTGATGAATATTAATGTCAAAATGAGGTATATTCTAGGGCTGAGAAATAGCACATCAGGTGAGGAGCTTGCCTTGGCATGTGCCTGACTTGGCTTCCATCCCCTATACCAAGTGATCCCTAAGCATAGAGCCCAGAAAAGATTGAGGTGTAGCCTGAAAACCACCCTGCCCTCCCCCAAAATCTGCAGCACTTCATTTAAATATTTATAAAATGAACCTTTTCATTTGTATACTCTTGCTAATTTTCCTAAAATATATCACACAATCAAACATTCCCACCACGCTAAGAATAGGAACAAGCTGTTAGGAAATGATGGGTGAGAATTCTATCTACCAGATCTGAATGATTAGATATGATGGCAAGTTGGAAAACAAAAGCAGAGCTTTCTCCTGACTCCAGTATAGTGTAACGTCTTACAACAGTAGCACAAATTTGCAACAAGAGCATCTACAATTTGTAGCAAGAAAAAAAAAAAAGCAGAATTTGTTAAGTCTGTGGGCATGAAAATGAATTATTTGGCCCCACTCGTGCTGCCTCCCGTACAGGTCAGAGTAAGGGTTTAGAGAGCTCAGCTTTCCACCAGGAGAAAAGTCTGGCATTTTAAAAATAATCATTAAATGTTTCTAGTAAAATAAAGTTAAAGTACATGAAGAGAATGCTTGCCAGCTATTTCTCCATTCTAGCTATAATGGAGTTGAGAATAAGGCTTTCTTGGTCAAGAGCAGGATAGGACAGTGCTTCTCAATTATTTTCTGTCACGCCGCCCTAGGAATAAGAAAACATTTTCATGCCCCCCACCCCCGCGACGTAAATAGTATCTTTATTAAAAAACTGTTCTGGCCTGCAAAACAAATATATATATATATTAATAATTTGAGCTGATTTTTGAATCAGAGGTGATGTCTGGATGAATGGCTACAATGAGCACGTTTTGCAATGCATAGTTTTTTGAAGCGAGGTTTGAAGCAGGACACAGCAATTCTCAGCTCCAGAGACATACAGAGACATAAACACGGGGTTTAGCTTGTTATGACAGTGTTTGCCGAGTCAAACGCGCCCCCTTTACCGAGCTTTTCCTCCTGTCCAGGAAGCAGGCATACACAGGAAAGGAGAAGAAATCGCAGAATGATGAATTTGGGAAGGGCGATGGAGGAGGGGAGATGATATGTGTAGCAATTGAATCAGGAATGCAAACAATTAGTTATGGAATAACAGGCTGCTCAGTTGCTAAGGAATCCTAAAAATAGGGAGGGATGGCTGTCTGGGAAGGGCGGGAGCTGTGACTGTTTTGAGCTTCTTTGGAGGGTCCAGGCTTGACAAAAACAGTAGCGTCATTCCTGCAGGTTCACAATCAGAACTTGAGCACCAGCCATCTTGCAATGCTGTCGTGACAGTGGCCATGCAAAGTAGCCTGTAAACATGTGGTTCTTAGGTTCCAAGAAAGACTGGTGGTCTGTGGGTCCATCCAGTTTCCTCCTCCAAGTAACAGAGCAGAATTTCTGTTTATTTTATTACACAAATGTTTCATTAAAATTTTGCATTTTGCCAATATAAGAGATAAAAAAAATAAATTGGTTCCTCTCTTTTATTGTGTAGAACTGAAGTTCTCACATGTTTAATGATCACTTATATTTCTGTCCCCACTTTACTATCAGTTTTTGTTTTCTTTTTGCACTTTTATTAGTAACTGATGTTTATTAATAAAAAATAGGGTATTTATCAAAACAAAGAGGTAATTTTATTTTTTCCACTTATTTTTGACTATTAATTTCATCTTTTCCATACTTTTAACTATTTTATGGTGATTTTAGCATGAAGTTAAATAATTTTGCATCACAGTTTTGAAAGATCTCTGCCATTCTGATATGTCTTTTTATGGTTTATTTTTGCTTACTTAAAACAGGCATTTAATTTTCTGCTCCATTTGAACTTTATCCTGCAGTGAGGGTAAAGGAGTATATTTACTGAGAGTTAATTCACCATATTCTGGTGAGAACGAATTATCTTTTTTTTTTAAAATTAATTTTTATTTTAATTATGACAACAAAGATGCAAAGAAAGAGGACAAGGTAAAGTTACAGTGGAAGCACAATCACCCATAAATAGAGTTCTCGGAAGTCCCCTTGATGATATCCCAGCCAGAACAAATTATCTTTAAAAAATTAATTGTAGATAAAATTATCATAGTATTTCAGGGCTCTCATACCAGCTTTCCTTCTGACCTGATTTTTCAATGATGTTTCTGCAGTGATCAGCCTTTGGAGATAAATAATTCCCCCCTCCAGGTCAAAGGGTAACATTGTTTGCTCTCAGGACAATAAGGACAATGTTTTCCTTAGGTGGGGTTCGTTAGTTCCTAGTACACCCCTTAGATGAAGGGATTCTAAAGGTCAGAATTCCTCAGTGTCTAAGTAACACACTTCTGCACCACACAGAGGTATAGAGAGAGCAAAGGAGAACTAATGCATTTCTAGAGCTTATACTTATTGTTGTGCCATGAATAATAACTTTTGTCTCTTAGGCCATCTGTGAAGCTGTAGCAAGATAACTTGTTAGTTTATAAGCAGTGTTCATGTCTCAGGCCCTTTACAGCTGGTTTTTAAAAGTATTTTTGGGCTTACAACTTAGACTATAGGAGATCATACAATGACTGTCCAACCTTGATCCCTGGATTCCAGACATAGAAACGACGCAGCTCTTCACAACAGCTTCAGGAACCAAACCCCCTCTGGGAATCCTTAATACTACTCTAACGCCAACTTAATACTGCTCTAACGCCAACATGATCCAGTTCTGATATGATATCCTAACAATGAGATAATGGCAACATTGGGACATAAGAGCAGGTTGTCCTTACATCACCATCTAACGATAAGACAAAATCAGACTACTTGTCATCTTATGATATGTGCAATAGCCAAGTTCGCTATATACAGATGACTGACAGTGACAACCATGAAAGGGCAGACAGTATCCTGGGTCCAATAAAAATGAAGCACTAGTCCAGAGTTCAAGCTGCGATCTGCACAACAACCAAGATCTCTAACTCCAGAGGTATGACTGAGACAACTGCAACTGAATGGGTCTCCTGGAAGCATAACGATAGATGCCATTCCATGCTCCATCTTAGATTCAGCACAACGACCAGAACCACCAACCACAGAACACTGATTAAAACGACAATGTAGGAGCTGAACTTCTAGAGCCGTAAAAACAACAACAACAACAAAAAAAAAAACAAAAAAAAAGAGACTTTTTCCATAAACTCCATTCCTTGATCTAGGGGAGAGTAAATGAACACACAGAACACACCTGGAGTCTGTAGTTAATCCCATGACAACATGCTTCAAGGGCTGAGGAACCCTGTTCACTTAGGCCAGTTGGCAAGCTGCGGCTCACGAATCACATGTGGCTCACGAATCACATGTGGCTCTTTACACTTTTAATTTGGCTCTTCTGTGTGCTGGGCGGCAGCTCCAGGAGTCAGGACTCTGCTCCTAGCCTCTGTCAGTGTGCGCCCCATGTGCAGCCCTGGTGGCCTGCTCCAAGAGTGTAATGTGATACCCAGTACTCATCCACAAAGTTGTTCCCCCAAAGTCATCCTTTCTTAACCTCTTCCTTTGATATGTAAAAGCCCACTGAAATATACCTTTCTCTCTCTCTCTCTCTCTCTCTTGACCTGAAGCTTCCTGGTGTTGGGAATTGGTTTTTTTTTTTTTTTTGTTTTTGGTTTTTGGGCCACACCCAGTGACGCTCAGGGGTTACTCCTGGTTATGCGCTCAGAAGTCGCTCCTGGCAGGCACAGGGGACCATATGGGAACTGGGGGATCGAACCGTGGTCTGTCCTAGGCAAGGCAGCAGGCACCTTACCTCCTGCGCCACCTCCCGGCTCCCTGGGAATTGGTTTTAATAAAGAAAGAGGTGTTCTAGTTTTTTGGGCTCAAGGCAGAGGGTACAAGGTAAAAGGCCATGGACTCCATGATTATCCTTTCCTGGCTAGCTTGATTTATTATTTCCTTCCTGCTACCCTGCTTCTTCAGACCAGGTTGGGTGGAGTTTATAAATACAGTGCCTGGAGTGATCTTAAAACACATATTTTATTTTGTACAAGAGTGGGCATCTTCCATGAAGGGATTCTCAACCCAGAGTTTTCTTTTCCATGGATTCTCATGTTCAGAGTATTCATGATTAACTTGTGAGCTAATGCCCTTAAATGGTGTTTTTCATATTGATTATGACTTTCTGCATAATATAAGTGACAATCAGAAATTGTTTGCAAGAGTGGAAACATTTCAATATCTCCTTCTCAGACACAGCTATCCCAGAATCAGATTCTTTTTTAAACACATCCATGTTATGTCTCACTGTAAAAACTACTTGTGAAACTCCCCTGCAGGAAATATTAAGTTCATAGAGAAAGTGAACAATGTCTGCCAAATACACAAGCTTAGCTACCCATTCCTTGTCTAACTGGGGCTGTACAAAGTCAGAGTTCTGCTCTCACAGGAACTGCACTACTTCCCTCTTGCCAACAAGGTGAGGGAGCACCCTTCCCCTGAACAGCCACTTCACTTCCTCATGGAGAAGATGCTAGTAGTAGGCATCCATACTCTCACCCAGGGTGGTGAATAGTCTGGATTTGATCACAATTGTGAATTTCATAAATTATCTTTACTGTGTCATCTGTCACAGAGTTTAGTTCAGCAGGAAGTTTTTTTTTGAATTCAGTCTATCATACGATGAGTGGATACAATGTACGGGTGTGCAACTTCTGTATTTTGTGACTACACAAAAACACTGAGCCATGCATAATGCATCATTTGTACATATATCAACACATCAGATTATTATTCTGAGTGAAATGAGTCATAGGAGAGGAGTAGACACAGAATAATCATTTGTGGCATATAAGAATAATAAAAGGCAATATGGTAATAATATCTAGAGAAAATAGGGATGAGGGACAGGAGGACTAATCCATGATAGAAAGCTTGCCATAAAAAGTGGTGAGATCATTTAGAATACAGAAAGGTACATTATGACATTGATAGTTGAAACTTATCACTCTGGATAAGAACTGGATGCTGAAAATGGATAAGTGACATGCATGGTACCCCTTAATTAACAATATTGCATACCACAGTGTCATAAAGGAAATTTTGCAAACCTCAGTGTCATAAAAGAAAAGAGAGATAGAGAGTAAAAAGCAAAATGCCTACCACTGACATAGGTAGAGGAGGGTGAAGGGGAAGGAAACAAGGGGCATTGGTGGTGGGGAAAGTGCACTGGTGAAGGATGGTGTACATTCTATGAGAGAAACGCAAGTATGAATAATTTTGTAACAAATATGCTTAAATAAAATTATTTTTAAAATGTTTCAGGCACTATATCATAATTCCTTTATGATTATCATATGCCTTTAACAAAGTGCCGTTTTTGTTTTTGTATTTTAGTTTGGTTTCTTGCAGCACACACTAAAGTGTCAATAGATTTTTTTTTTCCTTTCAGTGAAATCATTACTTTTCTCTGGAACACTGTTCTTACATTTAAAGATTATTAGAAGGTTTTTCTCTTTTACCTGTTTCATCTCCATATCGCAGGGTTTCAAATTTTCAGCACATTTTGGTGATCAAGAGGAGACATTTTGAAATGTTTTGCTTACTTATTAACAGAAATCAAAGCATTTTTCCTTGAGAAGGGTGTTCACTATCCAGAATTAACAAACGATCAGTGGATTCAAAAACTTATTTTATGGTGGATGTTACTTCACATCTAAATCAGCTTAATCATAAACTACAGGGGAAAGGAAACAGAATTTTTTCGATGTTAGAAGAAGTTATTTCGTTTGAAAACAAATTATTTGTTTTTGCTCAAGATTTTGACAGAGAAACTTTGATTCACTTTCCAAGCCTGTTGAAACAGGCAAAGAAAATAATTCTGATATTGACATTACCTATTATAAGACAGTACTTTTAAATATGAGGGAAGCTTTTCTCAAGGGGTTTCAGGATTTCAGAAAACAGCAAAGCAACATTGGCCTTTGTTAAAAAAATACCTCTGGATGCCACTGTAACGGAATTACATTTTTCTCCCCTTAATATCAACATTGGCAACTTTGAAATGCAATTGCTGGATTTAAAAAAAAACAAAGAACTGTGGAGCTTGAAATTTGAATGTCTTTGTGCTAATTTAGAAAGTTTGGAGAAACACAAATGTGAACTTAGTTCTCAGCACAAGTGGTGTGCTTTGAAAGACCTGGAGAAGGAAGATATGTTGATTTTTAACACCTGGAATAGTATTCCTGACTCAAAGCTAAAAAAAACTAGCGTTTGCTGTTCTTGTTTGGGTCTACATATTTATGTGAACAATCATTTCAAAGCATGAATTTTATCAAGAGTAAATTGAGAAATCGTCTCATCGATGAAAACCTGGAACTGTGCCTAAAATTAAAAACAACATACAAACTTGACATACTCAAACTATCAAGGAAATGCAAGGTCAATGTTCGTATTAGTGTTTGTGACTTTGTCAGTCATTGTCAGGATGCAATTTTCTCTACGTTATAAGGCAAATTTTATGGAATTTAACGTTATTGATAAATGATATCGTTATAAAGTTTTTGTATTATTAGTTGTGCTATTTGTATCCTCCTGACCTACGTGGATACTTGCATACAGAATATTCTCAACAAAAACATATTGAAACTAAAAATTTCTAAAAACAGTGTATCATCCTATGTATTTTTGGTTTTAAATATGTGGCTCTTGGGGCTGGAGAGATAGCATGGGGGTAAAGCGTTTGCCTCTCACGCAGAAGGTCGGTGGTTCAAATTCCAGTATTCCATATCGTCCCCTGAGCCTGCCAGGAGCAATTTCTGAGCATAGAGCCAGGAGTAACCCCAGAGCGCTGCCGGGTATGACCCAAAATCAAAAAAAAAAAAAAAGTGGCTCTCAAAATAAAATTTCAATTGTGATTTTGCCGAGATTTGGCTCAGTTGAAAAAAAAAAAAAAGGTTGCTGACCACTGACTTAGGCCAACAGAATTCCCTTTCTAATTTCCCTAATATTTACTGTGCCTATGCAGAAGAAAATAAGGAAAAAAAAAAAAAAGAAAAAAGGAATCAGCACAAATTTTAGTTTTGTTCTTGCCTTTTTGTTTTGTTTTGCTTTTGCTTTTTTGGTTTTGTTATTGTTGTTTCCTTTCTTCTTCTGTGCTGTTTTGACATTTTTTTCAGAAGCGTGATTAATATGTGGTACATAGTCTAGTGCTGTAGTGCTCATTGGATTTCTTGTTTGATTTTTCTTTTTGTATTGTTGTGGTGATCCTCATCCTCTTTCCCTTTCTTCTCTCAAAACTGATGTTTAGATCCTCGAGAAGGACTCTGCCCACTTTTGGGTTCTCTCTCTTTTTTTTTTTATTCTGCTTTTGCAAATGGAACCACATAACTGGAACCATCTTGCTGTGCCCTCAAATTGAGAGGGAAATAACAGAGGGTACCAAATCCAAATAACTCTATGATTATTAAAAAGTAATAAAAATGATCAGACTTAATCACCAAATTCAAAGCCAACAACAACCGAATCAATACCCAACCTACAACAAGCTAGATACAGAGGGGATATTAGCAGCCCAGGGGGTAAGGGAGGGGGGTATCGGATGAATACTGGGAATGGGGCGGGGAGGTCTACTTCGGTGGTGGGAATTCCCCTGGTTCAATGTTAATATGTACCTAAAATTATTACTATGAAAGATATGTAATTCACTTCGATCAAAAATAAAATATTAAAAAAAGTGGAAAAAAAGTATTTTTGGGCTTTTAAGCAGCAGGGTGGAGTAGGGAGATAGTAGAAGAGTTGAGGATGAAAATCCAGGTGCCATGCAAGGCATTTGCTTTAGCATGTTGGGTTATAGCCCCAGTTTCAATTACGTTTAATATTTCATATTAATATTTATTTTTTGTGTATAGCAAGGGAGAGAGACACTGAGAGGAAAAGGAGGAGCGGGGAGGAGAAATAGGGAAGGAGTAGTGATATTTTATAAAGATGTATGGTTAAAAGTAGCAGATTGGATATTGGAAAGAAACCTAAATCCAACTAGTTGAACTTAATAAATTCCTAAAGCACTCAATTTTAGTATGCAGCTGGGACCTGAGACATTACACAGCATGTAAGGCATTTGCTTTTCATGTGGCTGACCGAGGCTTCATTCCAGCATCCCACCAGGAGTATCCTGTGCTGCTGATTGTGGCTCAAAAACAAAAACCAAAACAGCAACAACAACAAAAAACCACAAGCAAACAAACAAAAAAAGATGTTTTTTAATGATGTTAATCCTGTCAATTTATGAGCATTGTATGTGTTTCCATTTCCTTGTGTCCCCTCTTATTTCTTGGAGTAGGGTTTTATAGTTTTCTTTGTATAGGTCCTTCACATCTTTAATCATGTTTACTCCAAGATATTTGAGTTTGTGTGGCACTAATGTGAATGGGGTTGTTTTCTTAATGTCTATTTCTTCTCTATCATTATTGGTGTATAAAAGGTCATTGATTTCTGTGTGTTAATTTTGTAGCCTGCCACATTGCTTTATGAATCTATTGTTTCTAGGATCTTTTTGGTAGAGTCTTTAGGGTTTCCTAAGTAAAGTATCATGTCATCTGCAAACAGTGAGAGCTTGACTTCTTCCTTTCCTATCTGGATGCCCTTGATATCTTTTTCTTGCCCAATCGCTATACTTGCCTAATTGCTGTGCAGAATGTACTTCCAGTACTATGTTGAAGAGGTGTGGTGAGAGAGGACAGCTTTGTCTTGTACTAAAATTTAGAGGGAAGACTTCAATTTTTTCTCCATTGAGGATAATATTTACCACTGGCTTGTGATCGATTGAGAAAGGTTCCTTTCATTCCCATCTTGCTGAGAGTTTTTTTTTAAATCAAGATTGATAAAAGAAGAATAGGTATTGGACCTTATCAAATGCTTTCTCTGCATCTATTGATATGATCATGTGATTTTTATTTTTCTTGTTGATGTTGTGTATTATGTTGATAGGTTTATGAATGTTAAACCATCCTTGCATTCCTGGGATGAAACATACTTGATTGTAGTGAAAGAAAGAAAGAAAGAAAGAAAGAAAGGAAGAAAGAAAAAGAGAAAAAAAGGAAGAAAGAAAGAAGAAAGGAGATATAAGAAACAATGAGATAAATTATCAAAATCTCATTATGTTTTGTACTTATAAAAATACTGTGATCTACAACTGAGTAAAAAGATGCCTAGCACCATAAAAAACCTTGAGGAGGGGATGGAGAAATAGCATGGAGGTAGGGCGTTTGTGAATGATCTTCTTGATAAGGCATTGGATCCTATTTGCCAGGATTTGTTGAGGTTCTTCTCATCTGTGTTCATCAGGGATATTGGTATGTTATTCTCTTTTTTGGCAGCATCTGTGTCTGGTTTTGGTATCAAGGTGATGTTGGCTTCATAAAAGCTTTTTGGCAGTGTTTCCATTTTTTTCAATTTCATGAAAGAGTCTGGCTATGATTGGTAGTAGTTTCTCTTGAAAGGGTTGAAAGAACATTTAATTCTCTAATCTTCTGAAAGAGTTCTTTGAGTTGGTTGAATTATTCATCTATAGATTTCTTTTGTTCCCCGCCCCAGATTTCTTAATTTCGTAAGCTAATGATTTCTTGATTTCCATTGCCAAATCATTAAGTGTTGATTTTAGGTCCTTATCTATAAGGTTCGGGCATTACAGTAGACTTGATAATTTATCAGGATTTCTCTCCATATCCCCCACAGTAGATATCTTCTTCAGCTTCCTTATTGATCTTTGCATTTAGTAGTTTGAAGTGCTGAATTATCATGGTGTTTAAGAAAGTAATCTATTGAATTTTTTGTATTGAATGTGGCTCAAGGTATATCTTCTTAGAAGTTATTTTTCTAAACAAGCAAGGTTGTCTAAGTATGATAAAAATATTGCATACTAGTTTATTGATTTGTTCAGCTCATCTTTGAGCTGTATATTTTCTAAGAAAAAGAAGTACTAGATCCAATCTCCCAGGATGTCTATGATGTAAATTGTAATGACTTCGATTTGGGAAAAGAAGGGTTGATGGGAAGGGGGAGGGGTTCAGTAATGGTACTGGAACCCAGAAGCCTGAGGGAAGGCTGACTCTCAATCTTTAAAAGTGTTCTTGGATTTACAACAACAAAAAGTTTAAACTTGACACTGAAAATACATTTTGGATTATAAAATTTTTCTACTTTAAACTACCTGGGAAAACAAAAATTATAACTGAATTAAAAATAAAATTGTGGGGGCCGGCGCAGTGGCACTAGAGGTAAGGTGTCTGCCTTGCCAGCACTAACCTAGGCCGGACTCAGTTCAATCCCCTGGCGTCCCATATGGTCCCCCAAGCCAGGAGTGACTACTGAGCGCATAGCCAGGAGTAACCCCTGAGCGTCACCGGGTGTGGCCCAAAATCCAAATAAAATAATATAAAATAAAATAAAATTGTGTATGTATTGTCCATGTTTAAATTCTTGAACCATAGAAAGTGAAGACATGGTCATATTAATGTAACATTAACACTGGAATCAGAATCTCAGAAGACGGGTGAAGAGATGAAAATGAGGAAGTGGGAAAAAATAAGAATTGGTAGAATGTTTTTATTTGTAGTATCTTTACTAAGTCTGATCAGAAATATCCATTACTAAAGGAAAGAAAAATAAAGGCAGGATGAGGGGAGGGAATGACTTGAGATTTGGCACAGGAAGAATTCAAGATCCCTGCTTACTTTTCATTAATCTTTAAATTAATCCAAGTAATGGTATGAATGCTATGAAAAGAAAGCCGAAGCCTTGGGGTTTTCATCAGTGCATTCAAGTATGAACAGGTTTCTTCTAACAATTGGCAGAGAATCCTGGGAGACAGGCTACCTTTGCTGCAGGGTGTGCTCCAGTCAGATGATGAACCTGGCATGGCAAAGCTGCTTAGTCTTGCTAACTCAAAGTGCAACTCCCAACACTGTTAGCTTAGTTTTCATTATGAGAAAGTTGAAAAATCAAATATTACTAAAATGGCTCTGCATATAAAAACCTTTTAGCATTTTATTTATCTTAATAAAATTTCCAGCATATACATATTGAAAACAGAATGACTGGAAGTTAGAGATGGGTATAAATATTTCAGGCATTCACTGTGATAAGTGTAATACATAAATGCTTTTGATGTTTTGGTACATTTATCTTTTAAAAGGGATTCCAAATAGTAAATGCTACACTTTTCTGAGCATTTTTTGAGCTCATAGCCAGGTGTAACTCTTGAGTGTCACTGAGTGTGGCCAAAAGAAAAAGGATTACTTAGATTTAGAAGTTATTCAGTAAGGCACAGGTAAAGTCAGTGAATATAAATTAAAAATTTTGTCTACTGTAATTTAAGCTCCAATACAAGTTCTTTGAAGTGATATCAAATATTTTGGTTAAGAATTGTATTTTTGGTTTTGGGCCACGCTCTATAGTACTCAGGGATTATTTCTAGTTATGTGCTCAAGGATCACTCCTGGTGGTTCTAGGGACCATACAGGGTATAGGAAATCAAACCCGGCTCAGCTGAATGCAGAGCAAGTATCTTAACTATTATACAATTGTTCCAGCTACCCATTGTTGACACCTTAAAAAAGGAGAAATATAACAAAAATAATTTTCATCCCTTCTTTATATCAAAGCTCTGGCCACTGAGATGTCTAATCTGCTGTTTGTACAACATCCTCAAAATCTGTTAAAAATGACAGCATGGAAAGTGGGTAGTGTAATAATAATAAGTAAAGCAGTCAAGATTTAAAACTAAATGAAGCAATTGAAATTATACGGTTGAGATCATATATACATACAAATAAAACTAGAAGGAAATGGGGAACATGAGGCCAAGTCATTCCCAAAGATTTGGGAATTAATCATCTCTATTTTAAAATTTCTAATATTGAAGCCGGAGCGGTGGTGCTAGTGTTAGCCAAGGACGAAACGTGGTTTGATCCCCCGCATCCCATATGGTCCCCCCAAGCCAGGAGCGATTTCAGAGTGCATAGCCAGGAGTAACCCCTAAGTGTCAATGGGTGTGACTCAAAAAAAAGATAAAACCCCCTAAAGCCCCAAAATTTTAATATTGTTCATATTATATTTCTTGTAAATCACTTATCTTAAAATAATATGATTGGCCTATACACTGTAAATCATAAAAAGTTGTTGAAAGAATTGAAAGAAAACAATAAATAAAGGGAAAAATTTGTAACCAAGGGAATATGAATAGGATGATATGAGTTAGAACTCTAATACAACCCAATGGATCTAAAGATTAAAATGATCTTTATCAAAATTTCAAAGCTATTCCTGCAGAAATGGAAGGCCACATCGTAACATTCATGTTGAATCTCAGGGATCCCAAATAGCCAAATAAATAAAAAACAAAGAGCACTGCTAGAGGTCTCACATTTTTATCATTTTAAAACTTACCACAGGGGCTGGAGAGATAGCAGAGTGGTAGGGCATTTGCCTTGCATGCGGCTGACCCAGAGGGATCTGATTTGATTCCTGGCACCCATATGGTTGCCAGCCTGCCCGGAGAGATTTCTGAGTGCAGAGCCAGGATTAACCCCTGAGCACTGCTGGGTGAGACCCAAAAACCCAAAAATCAAACAGCAACAACAACAACAACAAAAACCAAACCAACTCACGACAAAATATAGCAATCAAAATAGTGTGATATTGGCACACACAAATATATGTATATACATATGCATATACATATATTTGTATATACATATGCGTATATGTATATATACATATATAAATGATTGGACTAGAATGGGGAATTTAGAAATAACTCTTTTCCATATATAGTCAAATGATTTTTTAAAATAAGGATAACAATAAAGAACATTAAAAGAACATTTAATTTTGAAACAATAGGGTTGGAAAACCTGAATCTCCACAGATTCTTATATTATAGATGTTGTATATTCTTATATTGTAGCGAATACAAACATTCTCTTATGTGGTTCCAGCCCTCAGTAGCTTCTGGCCATTGACAACATGCAAGCAGAGTCTCTCTCCCATCAGCTTGCCTGCTATTTCAGCCCCAGCTGGGTTGGCCCCAAACAAATTAGATTAGACATGGGAAGGTAAGAAATTTCAAGACAATCAAAGTCGTGAAGCATTCCATATTTAAACAATTTAAGAAATGCATAAAGAAGTCTCTACGAAGACTCTGTATCTATTTACAAAAGACTATTTAGAGAATAAAGAAAAAAGTGAATGAATATTTAGAATAATACAATCTCTGAAGTTTAAATCAGAAAGAAGGAGAATACCTGAACAGACCTGGGGAGAAATGTTCACTGATGAAGGGTGGTGTACATTGTAAGACTGAAACTCAATCATGAATAACTTTGTAACCATGGTGTTTAAATAAAAGAATAAAAACCTGAAAAGATCAGTTATGAATATGGAATTAAAACAGTAACTAAATATCTCTCCTCCCTCAAGAGCCCTGGTTTTTATGGATTTAGTAGTACCATTAAACCTTTAAAGAAGGTGAAACGCCAATTTCTCTCAAGCTTTTCCAAAATAACAAAGTAACAGGAATCTTAATAGCTTATATAAAGCTAACATTACCCTAATAACAAAAGCAGATAAAATATTATTAAAAGAGAAAATTATATGAACATCAATTAAGGTCCTCACAAATTTTTAGTCAACCAAATTCAACAATATATTAAAAGCATCATACACCATGAACAAGTGGATTCATTCCAGGGACACATTGAAGTTCAATATAGATAAATCAATTAACATACTAAATCAACAAATCAGAAGATAAAAATCATATGATCATATAACTAATTGTAGAAGAAACTTTTGACAAGATGTAACAGCTATTTCATAAAAATCCCTCAACAAAATAGGGATTGAAGGAGCATAGCTCAAGACAGTCATAATCATTTACAACAAATCCACAGCCAATATCGTATATCATGCTGAAAAAAATATAAGCTCTTTAGCTGTGATCAAGCACAAGGCAAAGATGTCAGCTTTCTCACTACTATTCAGTATAGAATGAGTCATCATAGAGAATAAAATAAATAAGTAAAAAGGACTCAAATTTGAAAAGGAGTTAAACTATCATTGCAAGTAATATACTAAGTAATATTAGTATATTAGTAATATTATACTAGTATACTAGTAATATATTACTAGTATATTACTAATATACTAATATGCCGTAATATACTAAGAAAATCTTAAAATCTCTTGGGTATAGTAGATCAAGGTAACAGGCTACACAATGAATAGCATTTTTTCATGCACTTATTGAACTAGATTAGAAGGAAATGTAAAAGACAATTCTATTTAAAATAGTATTCCACAGTCACTGGTAGGAAGCTTGACACAAATAGTGAGGGAGTGCAATTAGGGCAAAGAAAAGGCCACTATAAAGATGATAATTGCCCTTTATAACTCTCTGAAGAGACATCAGTCTGACCCAATCTCCAGGTATGCAGATATTTGGGCTAATTTTACCAAGACACCCTTCTCTCCCTTCTCATACTTCTGGGAGACCTGGCAGCTGAAAATGTGCTACATAAAAGTTGCAATATGGGCAATACTGGAATTACTGGACTAAGTGGGCGCTTTTGTTGCTGTACGACAATTTCATTCTTGTTCAATACTGTCATCCCTACAGGAACACACCGATTCAGAGGCCAATGTATAACTAAGGTCGCTTAATATTCAGAAGCAAATGAAATAACAGAATTGTCAACTCGCAACAAGAGCTTATTAAACCCTTTGACAATGATTTAATGACCTCACTTGAGTTAAAATGATTTCACAAATTGATTTGTCACTATGCATTTTTCTCTTCTTTTCCTTGTTTTATTCTTTCTATTTGTTTTTAGATAAATTTGCTCTAACTTATCTCGCATTGAATAATGCCTTACAATCAACTATATCAACTATGTAACACATGCTCTTTAAATAAAGAGCATTTTGTTTTGTTTTGTTTTGGGGCCACACCCAGTGTCGATCAGGGGTTACTCCTGGCTATGTGCTCAGAAATTGTTCCTGGCGTGGGGGACCATATAGGACCCCAAGTGATTGAGCCCTAGGCTAGCACAGGCAAGGCAGATACCTTACCGCTTGTGCCACCACTATAGCTCCAAAATAAAGAGCATTTTTTAAAAGAAAGAAAAGAATAATTGGAAAAATCATTCTGGACGAGAACTAGAAGTTGAAAGGATATAAAGTGATAAACGTGATACCCCTTTAGTAACAATATTGCAAATTACAGTGTCTAAAAGGGGGGAAAAGAAAAGAAAAATATGTGAAACAAAGGGAGGCAGGTGGGAGGGAAACAAAGGGACATTAGAGGCAGGATACATATACTGATGAAAGGTGTGTAACAATGTATTAAAGAAACTCATCATGAACAAAGCTGTATCTCATGGTAATTCAATTAAATTATTTATAAATGAAAAAAATACTGTTTTAAAATGTCAAATAGAATGCCTGTCTTTAATATAGGCAGAGGATGGGAGAAATCAACTTAAAAAGTGACAGGAAATATTTATACACATAAAAATTTTAAGATACTTTTGAAATACACAGGAAAGGACCACAAAAAACATTAAAAATAAAATCCAGGTTTAAAGACTGGAAAAATTAACATAGACATTATCAACATCTTATCCAAAGCAATACATAGAATTAGTGAGACCTCCATCAAAATCCTAATGACATTCTTTGAGAACTTAGAACAAATTCTACTAAAATATGTGTGGAATAATTTCCCTCTCCCAAATGGCCAAAACAATTTTGAGAAAAACAGGATTTACTTCCTGCCTTTATACTATTAAGCTATCATAGTTAAAATGGTGTGGTACTGGAATAAAGATATATTCTCAGACCAATGGAACAGAATTGAGATCCCAGAGATAAATTCTTCAGTTTATGGACAAGTTTAATCTATGACATGGGAGTGGGGTGTTTGAGTGGAGCAAGAAAAGTCTCTTCTACAAATGGTAGGAAAACTGGAGAGCTATGCACAGAAAAAATGAAACTGGAATTATTTCTCCTACTGTTCATAAATATTAATTTAAGTACATTAACGTATTGAAATTAGACCAGACACAAAGTATGTTTCAAAAAACAGTAAGTACTGACTGATATGGACCTCAGTGGTGTCTTCAAAGATTTGACTCCAGATGAAAAAATAACAAAGTAAAATGAAATAAATGACTCTACATAAAATTGAGTTTTTTGCATGACAAAAGAAACTAAAATAAAGAGTGCATCACTTAAGCAGGAGTAACCCCTGAGAGTCACTGGGTGTGGCCAAAAATCAAAATAAATAAACAAATAAATAAATAAATTTAAACACAGGTGAGTGCAATTACAGAAGTAACTACACTAACAACTATCATGATAATGGTAGTGAATGAGAGAAATAGAATGCCTGTCTTGAATACAGGCAGAGGATGATGGGAAGAGGAATATGGGAGGCATTGGTGGTAGGAAGGTTATACTGGTGAAGGGGATATTTTTTTTTTTACAATTAAAACCCAACTACAAACATGTTTGTAATTGTGGTGCTTAAATAAATATATTATAAAAATAAATATATATAGTTATTAGTGAAATACATAAACTTAATACATTTGTCACTGATTTGAAAAGTATTTCAACATAAGCAATAGAGTAAAAAAGTAATTCATGAAATTGAAAAAATACTTAAAATTCATGTTTCCAGTGAATGAGTGAAATCTATAATATGCATATAACTGCAGCTTATCAACAATAAAACAAAACAAATTGATTTAAAAAATACGCAAGGACTTGAGTATACTCTTACAACTAAAAATACATAAACAAGGGGTCCGGGAGATAGCATGGAGGTAAGGCGTTTGCCTTTCATGCAAAAAGTCATCAGTTCGAATCCCGGTGCCCCATATGGTCCCCGGTGCCTGCCAGGAGCAATTTCTGAGCATGGAGCTAGGAGTAACCCCTGAGCACTGCCGGGTGAGACCCAAAAACCAAAAAAAAAAAAAAAACAAAAAAAACCATAAACAAGCAATTAGCACATACAGAGATGTTTTTCTACTAGATGTTAGGGAAATGAAAACTGCAATATGATACTGTTCAAAACTTATTAGAATGTCTGTTATTAAAGTACAAACAGAAAATATTATAGGTCATTAAAGATGTGGAGAAATTAGTGTCCTTATATGCTGTTGGTGGGAATGTTAAATGGTGTAGTTGTTATAATAAAACATTAAAGTCCTTCAAAAATTAAAAAGATAATTATTCCATGATCCAAGAGTTTTATTTATTTATTTTAGTTTTTGGGCCACATCCAGCTTGAAGAACTATATTCAATGCTAAAAATGGAACCCAGGCCCACTGCATACAAGACAATCACCTTACTTACTGCACTATCTCTCCTTTCCCCTAAATATTACATTTATTGAGTATCTATATAATAAGTGAAAGTAGAAACTCATATTTACATGCTCATATCAATATTATTTATAACTGTTAAAGGTAAAAAGCTAAGCAAGGTTTATCAATAGACCAATGCACAAACAAAATTTAGTTTATACATGCAATGGGATATTATTTAGATTTAAATAATGTTGACGCTTTAAAAATAAAATGCCACTGAACAAGCAAATGAAATTAAAGTTAAAACAGACATAACATTAAGAAGCTTCTGTACCTCCAAATAAACAATTACTAATACACGAAGGCAACCCATAGAACGGGAGAAAGTATTTGCCAACCACTCTGATAGAGGGTTAATATCCAAAATATATAAAGCACTGGTAGAACTTTACAAGAAAAAAAAAAAACTTCCAACAATGTGAAAAAAAAGTGGAAGAGATGAACAGAAATGTTTCCAAAGAAGTAGCAATGACCGAAAAACAAGAGAATAAATGCTCTATATCAGTAATCCTGTACAAGCCAAACATCAATGAGGTATCACCTTACACCAAGGAGACTGGCATACATCAAAAAGAACATTGGTCCCCAAGCAACTGAGGCATCACAGAAAACGAAGCACTTAAGAGTGCCATTTCACCCCTAGCTTAGGAAGCCCGCGAAGCACAAGGACTGTAGGAAGTTTCTAGTCACTATGACTAGAATCTGGCTAGCTCTGTTTCTCAAACAATAGAGACATCTCAGAAACCAAAGCTAAGCATTGCTCCACCAACACAAATTCTTTTTTACTTCACAGACATAGAAAGACATCCTAACTTAGGCATTCAACTGCACAGAACACAAAAAATGTATACAGACAGTAAAGATCATAATGAGAAAGCAATACAAAACCCCACCACACTAGTGAGTAAGTATCCCTGAAGACCCAACCAATATTCATCAGATATATAGTTCTTCTGATAAGGACTTTAGAGAGGATATGCTGAGGCTGTCTAAGGAATTCAAAGAAACCATAGAATGGACAGCCAGTACAACACAAGATGATATGAGAGCAGAAAAGATAAAACTTCAACCAAAAAAATAAGAGGACTTAATAACATATAGGTGAAATAAAAAACTCAATGGAAGACTTTAGCAGCAGAGTAACGTTTGCTGAGGACAGAATGAATGAGCTCCAAGATAAGTTGCTTAAAGCCTCTAGACAACAGTAGAAGATGGACAAAGTTTGAAAGTAAATGAACAGTTGACAAGAGAACTTTGAGGTGGATTCAAGAGGATAAGAGGAGAACATAAGATAGCATGGAGGTAGGGCATTTGCCTTGCATACAGAAGGATGGTGGTTCAAATCCCGGCATCACCTTTGGTCCCAGAGCCTGCCAGGAAAGATTTCTGAGTGCAGAGTTAGGAGTAACCCCTGAACGCTGCCAGGTTTGACCCAAAAACAAAACAAAACAAAACAACAAAAAAGAAACAAGAATAATTGAGACCCTGAAGGCAAGCAAGACAACCCCTATGAGGGATCAACAGTCAAAGATATATTACTTAAAAGTTCACAGAACAGGGGCCGGGCAGTGGTGCTGGAGGTAAGGTGCATGCCTTACCTGCACTAGCCTAGGATGGACCGTGGTTCGACCCCCCAGTTTCCCATATGGTCCCCAAACCAGGAGCGACTTCTGAGCGCATAGCTCAGGAGTAACCCCTGAGCGTCACTGGGTGTGGCCCAAAAACCAAAAAAAAAAAATTCACAGAACTGAACATGCACTTATGTGCTGGAGACCAGTTAAAAGAGATCTAAATATATATATATACGATCCACGCCTGCCCAGTAGGGCCAACTCCTAAGAACTGTGCGTCTTGTCTTTTCTTTGTGTTTCTTTGTCCTCTGCTGTTCTGGACTTCGTGGGAGTGGACCAAACTGGTCCCCAAAAAAGACTCGCTCTCCCAGAAGTCCATCCTAGGACTGAAACACCCAGGAACATTCCATTAGACTGAAAACCGGCTAGAGCAAGTACTCTGCAAAGCAAGGTCCCCTGATTGTGACGTCAGGCTGGGAATTTCTCCGCATCCACGCCTGCCCAATAGCGCTGATTTCCAGGCGCCCCAGAAGAGCGCGGCTGCTCCGCTTTGCTTCGCGGCCGCGCACTCTTTCTAACCAATAAACCCCATCACAACACGCAGGAAAAACCACACTACTAGAGCAACAATGCGGAAAGCTCGTAGGCAAACACTAGGCACTGAGAATGAAGATAATGGCTTGGTTGACCCAAAAAATCACAATCATCCGCTTAACTTCTCGGATAAGGAATTTAAAATAGAAATATGGAATATGTTAGTAAAACTCCAAGAAAGCATAGATCGATCTGAACAGAACACAAAGACAGAACTCAGAAAACTTCAACTGAAATGGCAGGCCTGAAAAACATGGTAGCTCAACTTCAAACTGAAATGACAGACATGAAAAACATGGTAGCTCAACTGAAAACTTCAGTGGATGCCCTCGACAGCAAGGTAAGAGCAGCTGAGGAGAGAATCGGACTACTGGAAGATGAGATGCAGAAAATCTTAACACAGCAGAAGAAATGGGAAAAGAACCTTAGGACAAACGAGCATGCAATGGAAAAGTACGCAAGGAATGTGAACAGATGAAAATAGAAGTCTTCGATAAACCCAAAAGAAACAACATAAGAATCATTGGAGTCCCAGAGACCCAAGTAGGAGATCACCAGGAAGAATCAACTGTAAAAGACATCATCAAAAACATACTACCAGAGTTAACAACTACATACAACCAAATCCTGCATGCCCGAAGAGTACCAGCCAAATGAGACCCCCAAAAAAACACCCCCAGACACATCATCGTTACAATGTCAAATCCCACAGATAGAGATAGAATACTGAATGCAGCAAGGTCAAAGAGGGAAATTACATTCAAAGGAGCATACCTAAGACTTACAGCAGACATGTCACAAGAAACTCTCAAGGCCAGAAGACAGTGGTGGGATATTGTGACAAGACTGAATGAAATGAATGCCTCACCGAGAATACTGCACCCAGCCCGACTCATGTTCAGGTATGAAGGAAAAATACATAACTTCATGGATAAGCAACAGCTTA
>PVKC010015146.1:0-21670 GCA_004027635.1 Crocidura indochinensis | reverse complement strand
TAGTTTTGCCTTTCTTGATCTTATTATGAAAGCACTGCTTTGACAATTACATATTTTGGATTGGCAAATATTTTCTCCTCAACAATATATGTAATGTTAGATATTCCATATTTAAAAAATAAGACTTCCAAAACATACTTTAAAACGTTCAGGCAATGAAAAATTTACAAGATCAGTCACATTCTTATTTAAGACACATATTTTCATCAAAACAAAGTGACCGTGTCATTGTTTTCAAATTAAATTGCATTATATTAAAGTAACTATATATTTAGGTGGTTTATGCAACCCTATTATAAGCAATATAACCAATATTTAAGAACATCTTTTGAAATGTGATATTTTTATTGTCCAAAATGTTTTTCTTATGCCCCACATTCAAATTAAAAGGAAATTAATTCATGTGACTATAAGTTCTTTACATTAATCTCATCACAATGTTTTGCATGAGATATTTTCTATCTGTAAATGTTTTAAACTTCTTAAAAGTTCTTTATTTTATGTTCCATAAAGCTATTTTATCTACAATTTAAGTCAAGGCTGAAAGGACTCAAATTTACTTGCAAATGAAAAACTCATAGAGTTAAAATGAGTTGAAAATACTTCCTATTAAAGTTTATTTGAATATGTCAAAAATTGTCATACCAGAAAACAAGTTGTGAATTTTAACTTATTCTGACATTACTTTATAAAATACTTACAATGGCATGATGGTTGACTAGAAAAAATGTATATTTCTTTGAAAGTACAGTCATTTTGCTGCAAATATCAATGTTTTTCATTTATAATTGTGATTACTTTTGACAACACATTGGTTACTTACAGTGAAATGCATTGAAAAAAAACAATTTTGATTTAAGGGTGACTATAGGAGAAAAAAATATATATAAACAAAGATTTATATATTCACATAGTAATGTAGTACATATGTTGAAATATGTCATTAATATATAATCATATATATTAATTACTCTATGTAGCATGTAGCAAATAGTGACAGTTATGTATAACATAATATTAGCTATTGATACTAAAATATATTCAAATACTTCATTTTATTAATAATATTATGTTTTCATCTGTAACAAATATTGATTGGAGTCAAAATTTGACAGATTAATTTTCAGCTATCTAATTTATTTATAGTAATTATCTCAGAAACATTTTATATATCCTGAAATAAATATGTACTTGAATGTAAAATATGACTTACACTAGATCTTTTCCAGTTCAGCAATAATTCCACATCTCCTTATCTCCTTGTTAGGGTGATCTCCTAGCTGATATCGGAGCTTTTTTGTAACAAAAAGTGGATTCCTTAACTTCCTATTTGAGTTCTTGCAGCTTCCTTTCTTTTAGTGAAGCTCCACATCAAATAACTCACATTTGTCTTTCCAAGTCTCTGTTTGAAACAGGTAAGAAAGGATGCAGGAATCTCCTAAATGAATACCTCAGAAACTCTCAGGGAAGTTAACTACAAATATTTCCTCACAGCTTCACAGGAATACAGTGAAAACTATGAGGAAAATATGTGACAACTCTCTTCCTTCCCCCACCACCTCAATGAGTAAAAATAGTAACACTCTACCACTATCAACCTGTTCTGTAAACTTTTAGAAAATGAATTAGTGAAACCACTTTTATAGTCTCTTGAAAATTCAAAGAAGCAATGTCAAATGTTCAATAAAGTACAACATATTATGAGAGCATAAATGAGAAAATTATAGTCAGAAGTGACAGAAAGGAAGAACAAGTTAGGTGATATAAATGATCCGTGTAGGTTTAGTACAGTAGCTGAAGAAACCACTAAAAAGCCTCTAGAAGGACCCCGTCAATTTTCGGTGTATTTGATTTTTTTTTCCCTTCTTCAAACAAAACCATGTAACCTCATCTATCTAGTCCAGATCCCCAGATACAGGAGGAAATAAGGGAGCTACCAAGACCACACAGGTATAAGACCACTGGGTAGCAAGTTAGGCACAGAGTAGACCACGTACTCTTGCAGGCCTGGGGCTGAGGGAGGTAGATATGGAAGGTAGGATGGGATTGGAGGTGTAGGGAGAACAATTCGGTGAAGGGAATCCCCCTGATATTAAGTTATCATGTACCTAAAATATTATTGTCAACAAGAGCTTTGGGGAGGACAACTTTGGTGGTGGGAATTCCCCTGATTAATATTAATATGTACTTAAAATATTACTGTGAAATATATGTAACCCACTTTGCTCAAAATAAAAATTATTATTAAAAAAAAAGTTCCAAGCAGAGATAAATGATGTCTCTAGTAAATAGCCACAAGTGGACAAAAATTTAAAATAATATGTATAGTTCTTCAGAGAATTATAGAAAAAGTTCATGAGAAACAATACATGATAAATTATTGGAGTCTTTGAAAAACAGGAAGGAAAATTTGAATAACAATGTGTTAAAAGAATCATAGGCCAGAATTTCCCAGTGTTGATAAGTGCAGGTATGGAAACCCAAAGGTCCTAGTGAATATATTCCAAAAATTGAACAATTCTTTGACAAACTATACTAAAAATTAGAAAATTCAAAGTTTTGGAGACAAGCATATTGGAAACATAAATATCAAAAATTAATGTATTCATGTCTAACCTATTTTCTGGTTCTATAGTCACATTCTTGAACACTCCAGAGCTGTACTCCAAGTTTAAGAATCAATGCATAGGGGCCCGGGAGATAGCATGGAGGTTAGGCGTTTGCCTATCATGCAAGAGGTCTTCGGTTCGAATCCCGGTGCCCCATATGGTCCCCCATGCCTGCCAGGAGCAATTTCTGAGCATGGAGCCAGGAGTAACCCCTGAGCATTGCCAGGTGTGACCCAAAAAAAAACAAAAAAAATTATAAAAAAAAGAAGAATCAATGCATAGTCTATAATATTGCAAGTTTCAGGCTATTCCCATATACATTTTTATATTTTCAAAAACATTAAAGTGCTTACAATAACTAAACAGAAATTGATGAATTATTACCCAAGAAAATACATAAGAAGAGCTTAAACTGCCAAAGATATTACTTTTTAGAAGACTTAATGTTTATTTTTCTTATTTAAAATGACAGCCTAGAGATTTAACCAGAGTAGCAATACCAAGAGGATTACTCAGAATATGGCAAATCTAGACTCTTAAAGTTTCAGAAGCAGTATTAATCCTAGTAGGCTGACCTGTGTAAGCACTATGATTTATTATACTAACTTTCACAGACAAGCTGCAAGATTTTTTTCAGTATTCTAACCTTTTATAGGATATTCTATTTTGTACAATAATGCATTCTAAGAATGATTCCCTTGAAATTAATGAAAAAATAGTGAATAAAAAAGAGAAAGGAAAATATTTATTATGGTGATTAATTCATAGAAGCTGAAAATATTGTGTAGTGTCTAGTTTATGCAAGCTACCAAATTCTACAGTAAGACATGATCATTATTGATCTGGTTCACCCTAACAATGCAATTTCTATACCCATGTATGTTTGGTTTTTCATTCTCTCAACAGAAAACACAAAACTTCTGTGAAATAGAAATTTAAAATATGGCTATTAATCATGCTGCCAGGGAAGTTATCTTGGAGCCTTGCTTAGGTTAATTTTATAATGGTTTCAACCCATCCAGCATGACAATGGCTGAACAACTGAAGGAGTTCTGCTTCATGCAGATGAATTGTGTCCTCTAATCACCTACACAATCTACCAATGTCATAGAAACAGAACAAGACAATGGGTTGGCAAAGTGCAAGAACTTTTATTTTAGTTTGTGGCATTTTTGCTCTTTTGTCACATATAATAGTCATATACCTTAGAACCAAAGTAAAAACATACAACTGTTCCACCTTTGCAATCTACTAAATAAGTAAAAAAAAAAAGGGGGGGGGTCAGAATATCTGGCACTGTGCCATTTTTGAACAAATATATGTGCAAATTGTAATGAACACCTATATTTATTCAAGAAAAATTGTAACATGATTCAGCATAAATCCCTAAACCATATAAATAGATTTCACTCTTTTTAGTACAGTATACATTTTGATTATTTGATTTTGGGGGGAGGTGCATATGGAGAGATTTTTAGGGAATATATCTAACTGTGCACTTAGAAATTGATCCTGGAAATGTTCAGCCAACCAAATAGGATGCTGGCGATTGAACACTGGTTTTTTTGCATGTAGAACAAGAACCATAACTACTTCCTGTGCAATTGTTCCAGCCCAGAAAGTCTACATTTTTAACAGTTAGATAAAACAAAAACAAAATTAACTTATTTGTTATTCAATTTTGTTTTCATTTTTTCATGTACAGTTCTTATTGATATCCTATTTAACTAAACACATATTATCTACCATTAATATATGCATTAATATATGTTCAACATATATTATGATTCAAGTGAAGATCAGTAAAATTGCCTGTTAGTACAATTACAAAATTACAAAGTGATTACAAATTACAATTACAAATTTTTTTTGTTTGTTTTTGGGTCACACCCGGCAGTGCTCAGGGGTTACTCCTGGCTCCATGCTCAGAAATTGCTCCTGGCGGGCATGGGGGACCATATGGGGCACCGGGATTCGAACCGATGACCTTTTGCATGAAAGGCAAACGCCATACCTCCATGCTATCTCCCAGGACCCACAATTACAAAAATTACAAAGTAATTTTTCTTTTAATAAGAACTATGAAAATTGTTTATCAATAAATATAAGCATTAGAAGAATATAACAAATTGCAACAAAACCTATTGATATGAATAGGATATAAGTATTATTTTATTATACTAATCACTTTTTACCATCATAGGATATGAGAAGTGGTTTAAATAATAGTCATGATTGTCTAGTAGCTATAAAAACCATGTACTCCACAATATAAGAGTTTAGGTATTTTTGGTAATCATTGAGAAATATCTCCCTACTGAACAACTTTTTGCCTTATCCTCACAATATGAAAAGAGAAATCCATATACAATGTTTCTAAAACCTCTAATCTCATCATTTGGGATCTATTTTCATAGCCTAATTAACTTTATAGCCTCCAAACATTATTATGTTGGATATAAAGATTACAGCATATACATTTGCTGTGTTAGTGATGTCAACATTAAATATCAATTTGCTTCAAATAAACATCAAAATTTTGCAGGCAAAAAAAATAAAACATTAATATCAGAACTCTGAGAAAATATAACTGCTTAAACATTTTCTGTATACTAGTAATATATTACTTTCAAAATTGTGATATATGGAATATTAGTAACTGAACTCATCAATGATTAAAAATAAGAAAAACTTAAATATGTGATTAGAGCAAAAACTTAAATTTATTTCAGAGACTTTTTGATGTAATTGTATTTATATATATAAAATTATTGAATTTGAATTTTATTAAAGATTGCATCCATATACATAAAATTTTGATAATGAAATACTCAATATTCTTTAGAAAAAGAAGGAGGGATAGGATTAGAAATTATAGGACAGCAGGGATGGTGTTGTCTTACAACATGGTAGACTGGGGTTCTACCAATTGCCCCCATTTCTCAAGCACCACCAGGAGTGATTTCTGAGTAGAGAGCCAGAATATGGCATGGGTATCCCCAAACAAACAATTTTAAGAAAATAATTTTAAAAGCTTGGAAAAGGGTATGTTAACAAATAACTAATTAGATTTTCTTCTCTTTATTCTGGCAGATAATTGACTTTTGAAACAATGATATCACTAATGATTAAATCAATAAGAACATTTTGAAGAGATAATACAATCTTCAGTGAATAGTTTTAAATATTATTTTAATCAACTTCAATTCAAGGTAAAGTCATTAATAGATTTTGAACTTCATACCTATCACTATTTCCCACTGCTAATTGGAGGTACTTTTCAGAAAAGACTGTTAAATAGACACCATTTAACTTTATTAAAGAATGTATAAGATACCATTATGACCAAAAACTCATTTCTAAACATTGACAGTATCTTATTGGATGTTACACAAAGATTTTACACATAATAACTTCCAGTATAAAATCTAACTTTTGAAATTATGATCTT
Organism: Crocidura indochinensis; assembly: GCA_004027635.1. Classification (NCBI taxonomy): domain Eukaryota; kingdom Metazoa; phylum Chordata; class Mammalia; order Eulipotyphla; family Soricidae; genus Crocidura; species Crocidura indochinensis. The sequence goes on along the minus strand of PVKC010015146.1, from coordinate 15,610 downwards.
GGAAAAATTTCAGTAATATATAGTAGAAATATTTTATATCTATGATCAATATTACTCTTAGGAAAGACCTTAAGGTAAAATAAATAAAATGTAGATTAAAAGGATAAATATGGTCTGAGAAAAATAATGTGATTAATAAATAGGAACTAGAGTGATAATATAGTGGCTAGGGTGTTTGTTTGGCAAGTGGATGACCCTGTTTCAATCCCCAGAACTCTATATGGTCTCTTGAGTTTGCTAGAGTGATCCCTGGAGCAAAGCCAGGAGAATGCTCTGAGAACCAGGAATGACCTAAAAGTAAATAAATAAATAAATAAATAAAGTTTCAGTATGTATCTATATATATGAAGTATGCTATAGGCATTTAAGTACTTACATGTATAATTTTAATACACAGCATAGTAAAATGTTATGAGTTAGATTCTAACTATAACTATAAATTAGATTTTTTTAAGTGGGCCAGAGAGATAGCACAGGAGTAAGGCATTTGTCTTGCATGCAGAAGGATGTTGGTTCAAATCCCAGCATCCCATATGATGCCCTGAACCTGCCAGGGGCAATTTCTGAGTTTAGAGCCAGGAGTAACCCTTGAGTGCTCTGGGTGTGACCCAAAAACCAAAAAAAAAAAAAATTAGATTTTAAGTACTTATATGGGGGAAATGGTGAGGGTGAATAAAAGTTACCAACTTCCATCTATTCCATAATATTCCAAAATACTAAGGATTTAATATACAGAATGATAATAGCACTTAGAGCTATTGTAGGAAAAATAGGTGGGTAGATAATTACATACATACAATCAGACATCCGTAGATATAATATTTTTTAGAATAAGTTCTACAGATTCCTTCTGAAAGTTGGAAGAAATCCATTCATCAGTTTGGACTATTTCATTTCCATGTTTTCTGTGGTGCAACATGAAATCTAGAATTGAGAGTCCATGGTCAGGTTTTTGTGAGGACCTTGACCTAGCTAGGCTTTTATCTAGAGCAGGATTGAGTGAACTGTACAATTGGAAGTGTGCACAGAGATGCAGGAGCTATTCAGTCACTCTTTTATTTGCAGAGAAGAAAATATATTTTTCTCTAGGCTTTGTTTAGTACAGTGAAACTTTATAGTTCTGCAAAAACAAGGCTGGTTTTTATAATCAGCCTTTCCTAACTAGTGCCCAGTAAATCTTTGCTAGTGGCATATCCATTGGTATGAGGAATATAGTGCACTATCTGTGTACCTTATATTTCTAAAGAACCCAGGTACCAAGCATCTTTCAGCAAATGCCCCTTAGACACAACTAGTGGTAGTGCCAATTGTTCATCATGCCACTGAGACAATTTCCTGTATGTTTCTTTAAGTCACAGAGAGCAAGTCAGAGCAGTAGTTAGGGTGTTATAATCACAAATTCTAGATGTTGATTATGGTTCTGAATTTGTGTGCAGCTGATTGACAGCCAGGAATTGGATCCCAGAAGCTCCTTGTGCTCCTAGGAAAGCACCACAGGTTACTGTGTTTGGCAGTGACAGCTGTGCAAAAATTGAGTATAGCTGGTCTGTGATTGGACCTCCTAGTTACAATTGCCCAACAACAATATCTATAGCATGCATCTGACTTGCATAGCTATGACAAATTTGCTTGTGCAGGTGCTTGATAGCTGTCTTGCAGTGCCACAGTGGGAGATACTCTGATAGGGTCCTGTGTGGTATTAACTCTGAGTGAGCTGGAGTCACTATCAAATGTTCAAAATCAAAAATCCCTGTGTACTCTGAAGAACCAAGAATTACTACTTAGTGGAGAGCTTTCACAAGTGTCCATTGGTGACATGGTATATAAAATAATCAGACTCCAGATTCACCAATGCACTTGAATCTAAGGTCCTGGCAACAGAAATAAATTAATTGGATTTTTAAGTGCCCTAGGTTGCTGGGCTAGAATGTTGGTAGTATTTCAAAGCACCACTGCTCCAATATTTATAGGACTGGAGTGGCAAATAAAGGTTCAAAGTTGTCATTAGTTGACCAACCTTAAAGAATCCTTTCTGTAATCTGAAATGTTTACTTGTGGAAGGAACACCTGTTTGGGGATAGAGGTAAAAAGGAATTAGGGGTCTCAATCATATAATAATACCTTGAGAGTTGAAAGGGAGCACAACAGGAAATGGAAAATTCATTAATTTTTATTTTAGAACAAATTCTCTTCACACTGGTACATAAGAACTAAACAAGGTTGTGTAGTGGTAAAAGGTGAGATATAAATTAATTTTATATCCCCTACATACATACACACACTTCCTTCTTACACTTTAGAGAGCTGCTAAGTCACTAAGTGGCCAGGCTAGTGTGGGGAGGAATATACCCTCAGGAATTTGCCCTTAGGATTATTTATCTTTAGCTCTGAGGGGAAGTCTTATCTCAAGCTTATAAGTGAATTCTCCATTGGGAGAACTCATCTGAACTCTTAAGCAATTCTTGACAGGACATACCTAAGCTATTAGGGGGGCTCAGACCACCAGATGTATCCTCAGATTTTCCTTGTGGGTAGAACTAATTTAACCCCCATGGGGTTCCTCAAAAGGCCCTCTGTGGACACTTTTTTCCCTGCATGGATGGTTGAGGAATTTCCAAAGAGATGCCTGGCATTACATTTTCAGCCAGTATTTGACTATCTCTCCTTTGTATTTATATCAGGCAAAATAATGACCTCTATCAAATAATTTGGCTCAGAAATTCCAGCATCAAAATTTATTTGAGAAGCCCTTTTCTGGATGATAGCCAGCCCTAAAATCAAAGACAATATTTTTTCTCTCTTTTTCAAATATGTCCTTGCAGCTGCATTTCCTGGTAATCAAGGGTGTAACCAGAATGCAGATCCTGGCTTTGACTATTGATCCTCTTTTAGAAATAGGGAAACTCATATTTTAGGGATTTGGCTCCTCCCTTTACTTAACCTCTAGTAAAGATCAAGTTCCTAGATATTTTCTACTCCCTCCTAATTCTAGTTTTCCATTTAAAGTAAGCTTGTAAAAAAGTTACCTTGAGCTGTAACCTTTCTTTTGTAACCTAGAATTTTTACAGTCACACCCATATGTTAGGCATTGTTACTGTTGTTACTGTGCTGTGTGGTTATAATTATTCTTTACCTCTGGCTAATTTTATCCCTATAAATTCCCTTGCTCAAAAAATTAAATTTTTCACACTCTGCTAGAAGATGTGTTGACTCCACATATTCTGTGTGGTTTCATTTATTTCATATTTCATATTTCTCCATACGCCGGTCTGAGCAACCCATTCTCCCTGAAGTGGATTCACTGAAATCGCACTGGCGCTGCAAGAATGAAGCTGCTTGCAGTATATACCGATTCCTGTGGATATCTTATATCCTTCATCTTCCCATAGTCAAAGAATTGAATTGTAGGACTAAGGGGCTTGCATTTCTGAGATTATACACCAGCAGTATCAAAAAATAGTACTAAGCAAGAAGAATAAAGAAATACTTTTGAAATTTGATTTCAATGGTTTGGCCATGAAAAGGTAGCTGGAAACTTAAGCAGTGAAGCTACTTTGAAAGTGCCCATTTTACCGTCAACATATTATTTAATTTTTTCCTATTATTTTATTCGAATTATTTTGCTCATTTATGTACAACATTAATTTTAAAGGATCAGGACATTTTATTTAAAATACTTGTTTTCTCACAAGTTGTAGTAGCTATCATAGAATTTCCCATAATCCTGAAAAAGATAGCTATATCCTAATTCCAAAAAAAATGGTGAATGCTCTGATCCATTAGAATTTGTACTGAATATTATAAAGTTCTAGAATTACTATACAATTATTTTTATCATGAACCTATCAAATACTTAAATAACTTACCTGCACTCTATTGACAAGGAAGAATGAAATTAGAAAGGAAATTAAAGATAGAGATTGTAAGTTGTTTTATAAGTGTCTTAGTGTAATGACAAGAGTATAATAGTAGAGATTATAAAATGTCTTCTTTTATCAGATCACTGGAAGTCTAATGAAAAGAGCATAGACGTGTAATGTTCATTTTGTAAGAGGTAAAAGAAATGACAAGAAAAGAAGGTGTTTTTACATGCACTAAAACTCATCCCAGATATGCTCCATCATGCCCTGAGATACAGAACAATCTAATCATTTTTTTTATGAAATAATTCAAAATCTATGGCCTGTGTTTGACTCATATCTCAAAAGGTATTGAATGGAGTCATTCAATGCTTAGAAGCTAAAGTACTCTATTTCATAAATTGGGCTGAAAGAAACATTAACAGGAGAAGATCTTAAAACAGAACAGAAGTATGGAACAAGACAGGGACATTAAACTAGAGTCCAAATTGCAAAGCTAAATTGCAACAACAAAATAAATGTGATATGCTATTCAAAATAACAGTCTACATATTTGATTTGAAAATGATGTTCTCTACTAACTATTAGAGGAGTTATTTGAAAAGTTTCTTTCCTATTATTTTTATGCCCAGTTAATGAGATTGTAGAATTTAAAACACTGCCTAAGGAAGAAAGGACAGAAAAGAAAATTATGCTTCTTTAGCATCTTTGGGTAAATGAGTACTCTTGTTTAGTCAAATAAAATTTGATCACAAGGGAAATCAGAAGGAAACAGAAAGATCAGAGAAAACTCTGGACACTTAAAGGGAATTCATAACACAGGAAGAAGATAAATTGGTCAACAATGAGAGTGAGGAAATAAAATTCACATTGCTAAAACTTTAATATTGAGGGTAATATACATTATAATTTAATGCTAATTTTAAATAATAAAATGTTTAGATCATTCCTATTATAATTATTTTAAACCAGGTTTTCTTGAGATAATGTTCTGTTAATTTTTAAGTAGTAAAAGTAAAATGTATTTTCACTCACCATTTACAGAAGAGATTAATCAAATCATTTAGGGTTAAAGGGATAGTGCAGTGGATAAGGAGTTTGCCCTGCATGTGGCTGAATATTATTAGATTCCTGGCGTTCTATAGTCCCTCAAGCCACAACATGAGTGGTGCTTGAGTACAGTACCAGAGAAATTCCAACATCACTACTGGGTGTGACCCTAAAACTTAAAAAAAAAATGCCAAATTTTAAAATTAAGAAGTAATTAAAAAACCTAGGAACATTTATTTGAATAATTAGAATTAATAGAGTTAAATAGAAGCATCATAAATAAAGAGTAACAACAGCAAAGTAGCTAAAAACCTTGAATGAAGGTGAAAAAAGGAAGCAAAAAAATTACCCCAAACCTTCAATTTTCCCAAGTGTAACTTTTTTGGTTTGTTGTTTGGTTAGTTGGCTGGTTTTTGGGTCACACCCAGCTGTGCTCAAGGGTTAATCCTGGCTATTCTCTCAGAAGTCGTTCCTGGCAGTCTCCCGGGACAATATGGGATGCTGGAATTTGAACCAGGGTCCATCCTGTGTTGACCGTGTGCAAGGCAAACGTCTTACTGCTCCGCTCCCGCCCCCGACTGTAATTTGTGATAAACAAATGTATGTATCTAAGTAAGTTAAAAATTAATGTTTTTGAGTTTGAGTCAGACCTGATAATACTTAGGATCTCTGAGGATCTAAAGCCGTGGAGCTATTCCCAAGGATGGAAACTGATTGTTTTCATGTAAGATAAGCTGCTTATATTTTGTCCTATAACTCTCTCCTAAGTACAGAAAAACAAAAGGTAAAATGCTGATTTGGGGGTGGGGGCCGGAGCTATAGCACAATGGTAAGACATTTGCCTTGCACGCACACGAATTGGGAAAGACCTGGGTTTTATCTCCTACATCCCATATGGCCCTCTGAGCCTGCCAGAAGCATTTCTGAGTAAAGAGTCAGGAGTAACCTGTTGTCCCAAAACCAACATAAAATATAACCAATAAATATAAAACCAATATAAAACAAATATAAATATATAGATAGATTGATAAGCATCTTGAAATATTCAAAAAATACACACAATGACAAAGAGACAAGTAAAAATTTCATTCACATATTCAATGAAAAAGTGAAGACACTTAAGATTCTTATGCTTTCAATGTGTTTGCTCCATTAATGCTATGTGGGAAGATTTTTTACAAAGCTATATTTTTAATTGTATAAAAATTCAACTGAGACAATCTCCTGTCTGCTTTAAATCTTACTATGAATATAATTATTTCATACCTGCTCTTTTAAGGACATGAAACTGTAATTTCAATATTATGGCTAATAGGAAAAATATAGTTAGTATTGTTAGTCTCAAGTTCTTTTAGCTTTTCATAAATGAGAATGCTGCTACTGGAATATAATTCTAATAGGTGAGGCATAGTGCTCAATTTATAACGAGGACTTCACTATCATTGAGAAAAAGTTTTCTTGCTTGGCAAAAATGTCAATTAGCTTAAGATTGAAAACCCAATTTATATTGTATATTCAATCATGTAAAAGTTTGCTGTCATTTGAAGCAGTAAATTTATGACTCAGTATTATAGTAATGCTTATATGTAAAAAGTAATGATTATACAATAAAAAACTAATACAATTTAATGTAAATAAATACTTTTCATGAATATCAGTCTATTTATCCTTATCACATTTGTTAGTTCTATTTGAAATGAGATGGTTTACAATGCATACCTTCTTATATTTACTTCTCTTTGAATTTACTGGCTTCATGAACATTAAAATAAAATTGATAGAATATTTCAATTGGTATATTTGGCCAATTGATGATTAAACAACAAATTTTTAAATACTATTGCAGATTAGACTATTTTATCTAAATAAATAGCACTGTATCATAGTATTGGAATATGTCAAAAGTAAAGAACAAAGAATATTTATTGTCTCTCATGGTCTTTAGTTGATCAGATCATAGGTATAATCAATGTCAGGAACAAATGCCTTGCATGATTTCTAAGAACTGATCTGGTTCCTCCTATGAAAATCTTTGGTTTTCCAATTGTAAACTATAGTATATGCAATTTAGCATACAAAAACCTAATATTTATGATATTAAAGTTTCTTAATGTATCATTTTTTATTTTTATAATATCTTTATTTAAACACCTTGGTTACAAACATGATTGTGGTTTGGTTTCAGTCATGTAAAGAACACCCTCTTCATTAGTGCAACTATCCCATCACCAATGTCCCCAATCTCTGTCCAGTCCACCATACCCCCAACTGTACTCTGATAGGTTTTCCACTTCCCTCATTCATTCACATGGTTATGATAGTTCTCAGTGTAGCTATTTCTCTAACTTCACTCACCACTCTTGTGGTGAGCTTCATGAAGTGAACTGGAACTTCCAGCCCTCCTCTTTGTCTCTGAGGATTGTTGCAAAATGTCTTTTATTTTTCTTAAAACCCATAGATGAGGGTGTCTATTCCGTGTCTATCTCTCTTCCTCTGACTTATTTCTCTCAGCATAATAGATTCAATATACATCCACGAATAGGAAAATTTCATGACTTCATCTCTCCTGTGTATATATACACAATGGAATATCATTGTGATATTCCATTGTGTATATATACCATTGTTTCTTTAGCCATTCACCTGTTGAAGAGCATCTTCATTGTTTCCAGAGTCTGGATATTGTAAATAGCGCTGCAATGAATATCTTATTGTATCATTTAAAGATATAGTCCTAAGCCACCTCCATCCAAGACCCCATATACTATCCTTTTGCTCTTTCCCTTCCAAGTGGAATTCAGGGCAGCATTGCTTGGTATACTCAAAGTTAAAGTCTCAAGTCATAAATATATGCTTCTACCTTTTAAAAAAAATCTTATTTGACTTTTCTAAACTCAGATAATGCACCTCCTCTGTGACCAAGATGACTCATATCTCAGCACTATGATCAAAATTTTAAGGAGAAATTATAGTCATAATAAGTTTACTTCAGTTAACCTGGAGTCATGAAACTCTTCTACCTAATTATGAAGGGCTACAACTTTGAAACTAAATAAAAAGGGATAATAATAGCTTGTTCCATAGGGTCTGCTAGAGATATATTCTGAGTTACAGTGGAGAAACTCATCAGCCTTTCTAAAATGTCTCACCATATTCCTATAACCTAGGGAGAATGAAAAAACACAAAAGTGCTAACTTAGAGCCACTCAACAAATTACTTTTCAGTAGGATGTAAGCAATAGAAAAAGATTGTATCCAGCATTCATCACATGCACAGGGTGAATTTCTCAATAGTGGGATAGTATACAATGAAGTAAGGCCATGTACAAGCTAAACTGATAAATTGATCTTTATTCTTCTGGATAAAATTTCTCTACCCCATAGCCAATCTTCAAGTCCTACAGATATTTGTAGAAAAGTTCATAGCTTCATGACTTGTAGTATAACAATGATGCCTGATAAAAATGTCATGGTGTCAAAGGATGACTGAAAGAATATAACCTAAAGAAAATGTAAACTTTTTGATGAGTTATTGGAACATAATTTTATTTTATGATAATGAATAAGACAGCAGAAACTGAAAATCCATTTAGTTGAGACATATTGTTTTGTTTGATAATGCAGTCAAAATGTCAGTTTAGTAATGAGACAAGTTTAAAAGCAGCAATATCTCCTTTGAGAAAATTAATCTTTTTTTTTCTAAGCTCCTTATATATTTTAATGCAAGTTGAAAAGAGAATGTATTTTGAATGAGAGCGGTAAAAAGAATTCCTAATTAGAAATAGTGGAATAGGGGAAAGTAAAACTTTATAATAAGAGAAAATTTTCTGATAATAAATACTAATTGTTTGTTGACAATAAAGGAGATGTAAATATCAACTTGGGAAATTGAATAGTGGTGTGACATTGGACCACATAGATGCCCTTTTATAAATATGTGAATATTTTTCAAAAGTTCGAGAATGCTAGAAAAAAATAGTCATTCACATTAAAAGTTCTCGAGAAGTACAACCCCAAAGAGAATACATTGTTTGAATCAATGTAATTTCTGATGAGTCCAAATCTACTGCTCAAGTGTTAATATAGTCATAAGCATTTAAATAAAAGACTGGATACTTAACCCAATAACCTAAATACCTGCTTTACATGTTGGAAGTTCAGATTTAATCCCAGTACAGGAAATGGTCTGTGATTGTAGCACTGAGTTGGAAATAGTTCAGGTTCATATCCAAGAATAACTAAATCACAAAAAAAGAAAAATAACCAATGTTATTGAAAAAAAAAGAAAAATAGAAAATTTAAAATTATCTTAATCAGGGGCCCAGGAGATAGCATGGAGGTAAGGTGTTTGCCTTTCATGCAAAAGTTCATTGGTTCGAATCCTGGTGCCCCATATGGTCCCCCGTGCCTGCCAGGAGCAATTTCTGAATATGGAGCCAGGAGTAACCCCTGAGCATTGCCGGTTGTGACCCCCCCAAAAAAAATTATCTTAATCAGTAATCAGTACAAGTTAGTGAAACATTTAGTAATCCTGCATCAGAAACTTGAAATTCAGTTTAAATTTATTAAGTGCTTACTCTTTTCCAAGGCAGAAACATTACCACATTTGTATTATATTAGTCATAATTGTTGGAAGAATCCAATACATTTTTTTATGGACTCAGGAGAGCATAACATTTTTGTCTGCTTTAAGAAGTGCTCTATCTCTTGAGATCTTTGCAAACAATATCACTAAAATAACCAGATTAGAAATTTCTCCTTGGGGACCAGAGAGATACTATCATAGGTAAAATGTTAGCCTTTTATGTGACAGGACTGGATTAGATTTCTTGCATCCATTGATACACTGTGCCACACCAAGACTGATCCTGAGCACAGCTATATATAACTCAAGTAAAGAAAAGAAATTTCTCCTTTTCTGGTGATTATAAGATTCTGTCAACAGTGATATATAATTTTATTTGAGAGTTTCTCCTCTTCATTGCTCTACATTTTCTTTATTTTCTTTGAATAATTCTTATCAAATTTTGCTGCCTTATATGATCATCCAATAAAGTCTTTATGAAGATGTTTTAATATTTCAAAGATATTTCAAAAATATTCAAAGTTCATACAAAACACACTCATTATTTATAGACCTCATTATAAAATATAAATATTTATCATTTTCTGTACTATGTATGTAGAGATTATTTTCTAATTTTGCCGAATTTGTCTTTTTCTATCTTTTTCCACGAGTACATATAACTGACTGAGGTAGACTATTTACTGTTTTCATGTAAAAATTGTTCAATTTTTCTAACAGATTGCATCATACATCTTCATAAGTTTGCTTGCTAAATGCTAGTGTATTTAGTGACTTGGTTTATTGAGTTAATGTGTGTCTCAATTTCCTCTTTATTTAATGGAGAATCTATTCCTTTTTGCTCTCATAAATATCTACAATACTGCTATATTATCCCTTCGATTAATAGTTTCTTCACCTGTGTCAAGGTTGACTAATTCATCTTCATTCATATTAGTCAATTCTAATGATAAAATATACTTATACATTATGAAATTACAATATAGATTCTATAGAAGTTTTTGCATTATGAAATAAACATATCTGATCTTGACTTCTTTAGAAATAAATACTTTTAAGTATATTTTATTTTGAAATATTTTGTTTTAAGCTTTAAGAAATGTTGATTTACATAACTATCAATCCCACACTTATATGTTCCTACTCTGTAGTTGCCACCAAATTACCAGTTTTCTTTTGCAAAGATCACTGAACATCTTTCCTCATGAATCCACTCCCCTTCTCTATTTTTGTAAACTAAGTTCTATGGTATGTGTTCAAAGTTTCTTTTTTGGTATTCCAAATAATACTCTCAAGTTTATTATTTTATACTCCACTTAATTTTCTCAAGCATGGTACTCCAGTTCTATTAGTGTTGTTGCAAAATTTCTTTATATATATCAAACATATTGCATCACTTATACTTTATCTATCTATCTATCTATCTATCTATCTATCTATCTATCTATCTATCATCTATCTATCTATATGTTTCATCACTTTAAAATATTAATCAGTTAAAGGAATTGGATTTGTTTTCATATGTTGCCTATTAAAATAATTCTGGGGGCCCGGGAGATAGCATGAAGGTAAGGCGTTTGCCTTTCATGCAAAAGGTCATCGGTTCGAATCCCGGTGCCCCATATGGTCCCCCGTGCCTGCCAGGAGCAATTTCTGAGCATGGAGCCAGGAGTAACCCCTGAGCACTGCCAGGTGTGACCCAAAAAACTAAAATAATTCTGAAATTAACATAACTAGACACATGTCTTATTGAATTAGTATTTATGTGACCTCTGTTGAGTCCACTTGTACTACTTTGAGAAGTCTACTTGTTATTTTTCATAGATGCTGAACAAATTTATATTCTCAAAACCAATGAGTGAGGATTTATTTTATTCCATGCTCTTTGCAACAATTCTTATGTCAGGACTTTGGAAAGGACAAGTGATTTTTATGTTTTCTAGCTAGCCAGTAAAACGCCTTTTCTGGTAAAGAGCATGCTTGATTTTTTCCATTTTTAATAAGTGAGGTGTTTAAATTAGTTTTACCTTTATTAATCCTTTAAATATTATATGTCAGTTCTATATTTTGCAGTTATTTTCATCTTTTCAATGGGATGTATTTTCTTTTTGTTTGTTTGTTTTTTGGGGTCACACCCGGTGATACTCAGTAGTTACTCCATGCTATGCGCTCAGAAATTGCTCTGGCTTGAGGGGACCATATGGGACCCTGGGGGATCAAACTTTGGTCCATCCTAGGCTAGTGAATTCAAGGCAGATTCCTTACCTCTAGCGCCACTGCTCTGGACCCTGTATTCTCATTTTTAATGGCATCTGTTGCTATGCAGAAGTTTTATGAGTTTAATGAATTTTAATTTAGTTTAATAACTAAGAAAAAGTGTATATATGATTTCTTTCCGTTTATACTGATAAGTACAATAGAGGTTTTTTTTATTTTAATTGAATTTGGTCTAGATATATGCTATGTTACATCAATAAGAAGCATACATTTTAACATAAATCACTTATAGATATGAATTCTGGTTATTATCTATTATTTTTATTTTATTTACTCACCAAAAATAACATAATTAAACACCTTTAGATAATTAAGTTTCAGTCATAATATCCAGAAGTCACCACTTCAGAATATTCATTTTCTGCACCAATTTCCCATTACCCTCTTGTCTTTCACTCCACATACAGTATACCTCTTAAGCACTTATTTTTCTTGTTCATGTACTTGTTTCCGCTTTCTTGTTGTTGCTGTTGTTCTTATTCTTCTTCAATGACTACTACTACTACTACTACTACTACTACTACTACTACTACTACTACTACTACTACTACTACTACTTTTCTTCTACTTCTTGATGTTCTTTTTCTTGTTCATTGCCCTCCTGTCCTTCACCCCACATCCAGTTTAAAAAAGCAGACACTCACTTTTCTTGTTCATGGTCTTGTTCTTCTAGTTCTTATTCTTATTATTGTTGTTGTTGTTGTTGTTGTTCTTCTTCTTCTTCTTCTTCTTCTACTACTACTACTTCTACTACTACTACTACTACTACTACTACTATTACTACTACTACTAATTTTCTACTTCTTGTTCTTGATGTTTCCATTGTCCTTGTGTTTCTGGCTGTCCTTGCTTTTCTTATTCTTGTTCTTCTTTTTGATATTTTTTCTGATGTTCACTTCTTTTTGATGTTCCTGTTATTATTATTTTCTTGATTTTCTTCTATTACTTTTTTATATTACTTGTTTTTTTCTCAACTTCTTGTTTCTATGCTTCTCATTCTTGGGCTTGTTCTTGTTTTTGTTCTTTATGTTGTTCTTGATGTTCTTGTTCTTGTTTTTGTTCTTGTACAAGTTCTTGTTCTTTGTCTCATACCTCTCATTCTTATTTTCTTCTTTTCTCTTTCTTTTTTTCTTTAGGCACCATATTTTCTTTTCTTTTCTTTTTTTGAGGATTTTTGAAGGCATTTTACTCTAAGAAAGGAACATTCATTTTTGTTTTTATAATTTAATTCATATTTATATCTTTATTTAAACACCTTGATTATAAATATGATTGTTGCTGTGTTTCAGTAATGTAAGGAACACGCCCCTTCACCAGTGCAACATTCCCCTCATCAATGTCCCAAATCTCCCTCCTCCACATCTAACCCCCACCTGTACTCTAGACAGGCTTTCTACTTCACTCATTCACATTGTTATGATAGTTCTGTGTAGCTATTTTTCTAACTGCACTCACCATTGTTTGTGGTGAGCTTCATAAAGTGAGCTGGACATTCTAGCCCTCCTCTCTTTGGCTCTGAGGATTATTGAAAAAATGTCTTTTATTTTTCTTAAAACCCATAAATGAGGGAAACTATTCTGCATCTATCTCTCTCCCTCTGACATGTTTCACTCAGTATAATAAATTTCATGTACATCCATGTATAGAAAAATCAGGACTTCATATCTCCTGATGGCTGCATAGTATTCCACTGTATATATGTACCACAGTTTCTTTAGCCATTCATCTCTTGAAGGACATCTAGGTTATTTCCAGAGTCTGGTTATTGTCAATAGAACTGCAATGAATATAGGTGTGAGGAAGGGATTTTTGTATTGTAAATTTTATTCCTAGGGTATATCCCTAGGAGTGGTATAGGTGGATTGCATGATAGCTCAATTTCCAGCTTTTGAAAAAAATCTCCATATCACTTTCCATAAAGGTTAAACTAGAGACAGCATTCCCTCTAGCAGTGAATAAGAGTTTCTTTAACTCCACATCCCTGCCAGCACTGCATATTGTCATTCTTTGTGATATGCGCCAATCTCTCTGATGTGAGATGGTACCTCATAGTTGTTTTGATTTGTAACTCTCTGATGATTATTGATGTGGAGCATTTTTTCTTGTGCCATTTGGCCATTTGTATTTCTTCTTTATCAAAGTGTCTGTTCAGTTCTTCTTTCCATAATTTGCTGATATTAGATGCTTTTCTTTCTTGTAAAGTTCTGTCAGTGCCTTGTATATAGGCACCATATTTTCAATAATGTGACTGAAGGGGTACCATGCATAGTATTTTTTTGTTGATATTTCAGCCAATTCAGGTGATGGAGGGAGTAATTCTTGGCTCTGCATCATAAATACTCCTGTCAAATCTGGGAAACATATGGAATGTCAGAAATCAAACTCAGGTCAACTACAAGAAAGGCAAACTACATTACTATTGCTTCAATACTTCATGCATATTAACTTATTTGCATTTTGTTCCCAGTTCTTGTGTAGAGAGATAATTTTCAAGTATTATTTTCATTGTAGTCCATTCATTACTTAACTGTATATTTAATAATAGTTCTTTGTCCCTACTGCAAAGATAATAGTATCTTTTGTTTATATGAACTGAATTAGAATTATTTCTTACTCTTTTTTGTAATATGTTAGTGATTTTTAAAATAAATCTAAAAGGTAGTATCCTTGATTTATATTAAAAAGCATACCAAAATTAGACAGAAATCATTTTTAACTGCCTTCTCTGATCTCAGGTTCGGTTGTCAAAACTGATTGCTACGGCTCTGTTATCTTTAGGTTTTTGACTTGGGAACAAACCTTTTTGTTGTAACCCTTTGTTGAAGTTAAGGAAGATTTGTGAAGATTATTAATTGCAAATCAAATCTCCACTTATTGTTTATGCAACTGTTTTCTCAGAATCCATAAAAGTAAGTCTTTTTTATTTATTATAGTTTATTTTTAAATATAAATATTTAAGTACCATGATTACAAACATGTTTGTAGTTTGGTTTTAGTCATAAACAAAATAAATTCCCCTTTCACCAGTGCAACATTCCCAAAATCATTTTTCTCATGATGCCTCATTTTATTGCCAACTCACTTTGCCTTTTCTTACTTATCTCTTCTTATTCAATAAAACTCACTCACCTGCATCTTCATTTTCTCTGCTGGTGTGAATGCCATCTAATCCAGCCTTTATGGAAAACAATATGGAGATTACTCAAAAACTGGAAATTTAACTCTCATGAGATCCAGCTATATCACTCCTCGGGATAACCCTACAAACACAAAAACACAACACAAAAATGGCCACTGCATGCCTGTGCTCATTGTAGTTCTAATTACAATAGTCAGAATCTGGAAACAACCCAGATGCCCAATAACAGATCAGTGGCTAAAGAAAAGTGGTACATATACATAATGGAATATTATGCAGCTGTCAGGAAAATGAAGTCATGAAAATCTCCAGTACATGAAAACTCTTATGCTAAATGAGATAATCAGAGGGAAAGAGACCCATACACAATAGTCTTATTCATCTGTGATATTTAAGAAAAATTAAACAGTATAGTAATAATACAGAGAAACAATAAAGATGAGGTTTTAAAGCATCAGCCCATTATATGCAGCTATCACAAAGATTGATGAGAGCAGTTAGAGAAATAAATACATCAATCACTATTATGACAATAGTAGTGAGTGAGAGAAATTGAATAATGATGAGGGAGAAAGGAGATCGAGGGCATTGGTGGCATTGGTGACAGGAATTGTACTTGTGAAGGGGGTGTACATTTTATGACTGGTTCCCAAATACAAACATGTTTAAAACCATGGTGCATAAATAAATGTATTAATT
>PVKC010015145.1:0-21668 GCA_004027635.1 Crocidura indochinensis | reverse complement strand
CCTGGCAGGCACGGGGGACCATGTGGGGAACCACCAGGGGATCGAACCGAAGTCCGTCCTAGGTTAGCGCAGGCAAGGCAGGCACCTTACCTCCAGCGCCACCGCCCGGCCCCCTCAGCTTCTAAAAGAGGAGCAAAATGGCAGAATAAAGACCTGGGAAGTAGAGGAAGCTGAATCCTGTCTTAGAGTATGGAAGCCTCTGGAAATTGGGCATTGAGTGACCTTAATTTTCCTTCAAATTGAGTTGAGGCACACACATACATGCACAAATACATATGTAACACATACTTGTGCATATTCACATGCTCACACATACACAAACAACTGCAAACATACATATACATGCACATATACACACATACACACATCTTCCCACAAGAGTTTCTGAATCCTAAGCTTGTTTTCTTTATAAACAAGATAAAAAGCATTGCCCTCTTTCATTTTCTGGCTCCTTCCTCTCATTTACCAATGCTTTGACTGTTCCAGATCTGTACCTGCCTTTTGGACTTTCAGAGAAGTTACTACAGGATGATGTATATGATCAGATGCAGAGCCTAGGTCCCCTGTCCATCTAGGACTTAGAGGAAAAGTTCTACCAAATGTATGTACTAGAATTTTGACATAGTTCCTCAGAGCATGGCACCATGTCAGGTCCCTCTGGGTAGTCCAGATGAGGTCTTCCCATAGCAGGGAAAGACAGTCCATGATGGAGTCCTATTAACAGGGGATATTTGGAAAGATATATATATATATATATATATATATATATATATATATATATATATATATATATATATATATATAAGGTGCATGATATCACAGAAGACAGGATAGAGCTGCCATAAGCCAAGAAGCTGGGAAAGAGGCCATAGGAGAGGCAGGACCTGAATACTGCTGTGTCCTGAACATAAATACCTGTCTTTCTCTCATCTCCTTGATAATCTATCCTAGAAATAATCAGCTTAGAAAGCACTCTAAAAAAATCCCCAGAACTTTCAAAACCCCAATAAATGTTTTAATTAGAACTTCTTGTACGAGGAGAAAGAAGGTTACATGTTAACAGCAGGAGATACAGAGCAAAGTAATACAGACTGGGTCATGTTTTTCTTTAAAGCCAATCATAATTATGTTTTCATTTTTTTTATGGAGAAAGTGATTGAGAAGCAAAAGTACCCAGAACCTACCCATAAATGCCGTGTGATCTTGAGACCAAAAGTTGCTCTGGACTGGGTGAAAGTCAAGGGTCTTGACTGCTCAAGAAAGAAGCCAAAGTGAAGTTAGCCATGGACAAAAGAAATGAGATAGTTCCTCATCACCTGTTTAACTGTGTCGCAAAATATTCCTCATGTACCATTGTGGCCCTATTCACTCATGCATGTTGAGTTATTTCACTAAAAAGACAGTCCTACAGATGTCCCCGTTTCATCTTTGGCTTTGTTGGATTCTTGCTAAAGCACAAAGTGGAACATAATCCTCCAAGGCCTCAGCTTGAGCCCAGGGTGCTGCCTGCCTCACTTAGGTCAGAAGGTGTAGCTTCAGATTAAGTCTCGCCTCTCTCATTTAGTTCCAAATTGGCCTTTCTTTTTAACCATCACTTCCCATTCACGTTCTAATGCTGTATTACTTATTTATGGCCTGATCTGGTAGAAAAATCATGTGCACTTAACTTCCTGTTATCCTATTTATTACTAAGGATCCATAACTGTGGTGGCTATCACCGAAATCTCTGCTGAGGTCTCACAAAGGAGAATAGTTCTTGACAAACTCATTAATTGGGATATGTTAACAACTTCTTCAAAGTCAAATACCCTGAACATCCAGAATCCCCATGGCCTGTGAAAATAGTACCCCTGGAATTTCTGTTTCCTCCTGTTAAGCATCCATGAACAGAGTTAACTGAGACAAACAAGTGAAACTGAACTCAGTGCCCACCTGACCCCCTTGCTATAAGTTAATAGTCCTTAAACTCTAGTGAATGTCCCTTTGATCTTATTCAGTAGCATGGTTGCTAAGTCCACCCTGCCCCATCCTGACTCAGAAGGTCTGGGGTGAGGTCTGAGAATTTTCTTTTAATCCCAGTTCCGATAAATCATGCTAGGCTGCTGTTGCAGCAGTCACACTTTGGCACCACTGATCTAAATATTAACTTTTCTTGTTCTAACAGGCAAGAAAGATGCTGTTCCACAGTTACCAGGGACTGTAATGATGTTTTAGCATAGGCAAGAACTTCCTAGAAGTCATAGAGTCTTCTTTTCTTTATCTATTCTAAATAAGCCCCTGGTTTTCCAAGAAGGCTTCCATACAATCTAGCAATAGCAGATGATGCCAGTGCTTTTATCTACTTCCTCTACAAAAGCTGCTACTCTCCTTGGTTGAGTTGCCTCATAAACACCTCTAGCAATGCGTGGGCATCATATTTGTTTTGCAGGATAATCCAGGATAGAAACGCTAGTGAGGTTCTGACTTGAAAATGTCCTTAGAAACTGAGGCACAGGTTGGGACCAATGATGGCAGAGAGAATGTGGGAAGGGGTTCATGAAGGGTTAGCAATGCCTTGGTCTTCTGGGAATGGAACGATGGGAAAACCTTAAATTCTCTTTGTGTTCCCAACAGCCTAGGGAATATTTACTGCTTCTTATCCCTGGGAGTGTGTCTGACATGCAAAGGTGTGTCAGCCAGGGGAGTTGATGTTCTGTGGGAAAAGAGAGGCACATTTACAGACCATAATCATATCAGGACATGAAACCACAAAATCAAACTCATAATTTCTCAGAGAATCTATTTAACTTGCCACTCTTCAATGTGGTATCTTATGGGAGTGAGGTTGTTTAAACCCATGAGTCTCAAGATCGAGTCCACACAAGGGGAATTAAAACCCAAGATTCTACACTGAAGGCTGACACATGCAGAGGTGGTTTTTGGGTGGGAGACTTTTCTCTAACTGTATGAAATACCAAAAGGCTTCTTGAGGAGGGAGACAGAGGACTTAAATGTCTCAGAAACTCTGATCTTTGGTTTATATGACAACACTCTACCATCTACTGTAAGTTCTTATCCTAATCAAATTGTGACTATGAGTCATCTCAGGAAATTGCAAGAGCAGGAAAGAGAAGGGAAATTTTTACTTTGGGTCCTCAAATTAGCCAGTTGTGATCTGACATTCCCACTCCCACCCTCCTTGCTAGATCATAATCTCCATTATTCTTGGCCCTCACTTGTGATAGCACCTGATTGAACTCTCAATGACTTCTTAGAGGTGACAAGTAGGCAAGAAATCTAGAAGAGGTGACAGCTGAAAATGTTATAGGTAATGTGAAGGGTGCAAATACTACAATTTGGTTTAGAAGACCAAAACATTGTCTTTTCATGGGTGTCAAATTTTCCTTCCTTCCTATTCATTTTGTTCCTTTGTGATATTTCATCACAACTTGAAGTGAGAATTTGAATTTTATATTTAAAAAAAACCCAAACCTTGAGAGAAATAGTACAGATGTTAGAATACTTGCCTAGCATTACAACCAACATCCCTGATACCATATATAGATAATCCCCCAAAGAAATGCTAGGAATGACCCCTGAGCATCGCCAGGTGTGGGCCTCCCTTCCTTCTTCCACCAAAAAAAAAAATAAATAAAACCAGCTAGCACTAAATCTTGACTCTGTTTTGATGCTCTACAGAGAACAACTTTGTGAAATATTGTCTATAGTAGGAAGATTTTCCTCCACATTCTAACACATGTGATCTTTGGTAGACACAAACCTATTAGTAGTAAATTTCTGGAAACCAGACTAATATTGATTGTTTATTTTTCTTCCTTATGTTGACTGGCACATTCTGAAGATGGCAACTCTCAGAAGTGCAGTTACTTTTGCTCTACTTTGATAGTTTTACATTCTATCTCAATTAGATCAGGCAAAGAGGATGTAGGTCCTATGTTTTCCCAGACACGGATTAGAATGATGTATGCTATGTATTCAGTAACACTAATAGACCTTTCTCTTCTTAAAAGGCTACAGAAATAGTGTTTGCCAATATTATATAAAAAACAACCTTTTATAAAGCAAGCTATGTTTAGTAAGGGGTCAGAGGAGGCTTTGTTCAGTATACCTTATCACAGATGTCTTTTATCAGAAGGAAGCAATCTTGCTGTGTGACTTTACATCTCAAAAACACATGTCCTGTAACCTAGAGAGGAGGTTATTCTTCATTTTGTGATACATTTTCTCTCTTGAATTGTAGTCTCAGTAATTCTGCTGGTTTCTTCTAAAGAGACGGCAGTGACTGTTGATTTCCTATCTCATGTTCACTGAACTTTGCTGGTAAGGGTGCATACCTTCTATGACATCATGAATGCTTTCTTTTTATACCCAGCTGTGCTGCCTCATGATTATCTGCAAGTCAGATTATATTACACATGACAGAGAATATAAAATAATATAAAGAGTATAAAAGAAAACAGTATATCTGTGACTTGAAATGCAAAAGAATGGTTAAGTTGGCTACTGCAAAAACTACCTAACAAATGTGTGCTTCTATCTTTCACCTCCACGTGTCCATGTGCTTGCTAACTGTAACATTCAACTGAAACATACCTGGGCTTTTCCTGAGACCCATGTCAAACTCTGGTATTCTGTAATATCAAGGAAAATGTGATTTTTGTGAACTAGAAGAGCTCAGGACTCATGAGAAACTCCCAATGGGCCTTTACCTTGGTCGCCCTCTCCTTTCACAGAGAACTTAGAGCCCCAAAGATTCCTAGATTTCTTTTTGCCATATTGAGAAATGTGAGTACAAACTTGAATCTTAAAGCTTCTGAAAGTGCGGTATAACACCAGAATGTGTCTGTGTTTATTTAATATTAGAGATTTCTTCAGCTGATTTTTTAATGGAATTCCAGATGCAACAGTCAACTTGTGTTTAAGGCAGTGGTTTAATAACTTTATCATGCATTAGAATCTTGAGAGAGAGCTTGTTAAAACACAAATTCTGGGGACCCACCCACTTACTAAATCAGTTTCTGACAGGGGCTGGGCCCAAATTTGCATCTATAACTAACCTTCAGTGATACTGATGCTGCTGGCACAAGGACCGTGCTTGGAGAATACAAGCTATGGGTGCTGTAGATTGAACAATTACTATGATTAAAACTAAAATTACTTCAAGCACAGAGAACTTCTCATAAGTCCAATAACTAGACTAATGAAGGATCAACAGTCATATTGCACTCTCACTTTTTCTCTCTTCCTCTTCCCACTCAGTTTTTTCTCTCTCTCATCACCTACTAATGTGTTAGTTAAAGCAAATAAGTTACATAACTCAACTTCCCAACTACATGGAAACATAGGAATATCTAATTGGGTTCTTGGGTCCTATAAAGTGTCCTCTGATCCTTCCTTTGTTTTACTTTCATGGGCAATCTACATTAATATGCCTCTTCTTGATTATTAATAAATTTAAGTAGGTCTCCATCAAATATAACCTTCTGGAAGGCCCTTTAAAAGTAACATTACTTATCTTTCCATATATCTTTCTTGGATGGGGTAATTTATCTTCCAGACTGCAATGTTTTTCCTTCCTTTATTTATGGGCAATACCTTCTGTAGTCACCAGTTGGCAAAATTACTTTTTGAATTGTGGTGAAAGTATAAAGAATTCCTTTACTGCCATTTCTTCTTTCCCTGGTTCTTGCAGTAACACTTCTTTCTCAAAGTCAGCATCCACATTTAGTAAAGTGTCATGGCCTATGGAGATCCCTCCTCACCCATAAGACTTTCAGCATGTATTGTTCATACTCATAGTATCTAAGTTCATATTCTCTGGTCTCATTTGTCCCCTTTCCCATCTCAATATGATGCTCTGTTTATGATTATGGTAATTTTACTTTTTAAAAAATACCCAAAGAAAACAGTAGGGGGTGTTGAGAAATGAGTCTAGGTTGGGAAGAACATTGACTGCTGTATTTCCTTATTTAGCTCCATTTCCATGTTTAAAGAACTCATAGAGTGTAATTGAATCTCCTACTTATGAGTTCCACACCAGAATTCCTCCAGAAGTGCAGGTTAGTTTCATGACTCTAAAAAGAAACCAAGCAGCACAATAATATGCTTTTTTATGTAGGGGCCCAGCACCTGATGTTCAGGACACTGTCCCATTAGAAAAATAAACTGTCCAAACAGAGAAATTTTATTTTAGAGAAAACAGGGTGTGATTTGGAGGAGGTAGGGGATGTATTGGATCTACATCTCTAAAGACTAGCCATAGAACAGTGAGTTGAGGTATCTTGGAAGATGGCAGTGAGAGTGGGTGTGACCTTGCTCTTAAGTGAGAGAGAACGAGCATGAGCATTATTAGCCTATCTCAGACACCCTAGGGAAGCTTGCTTGCCCTTTAGGGCAGATGAATCTGGCCAGATCAGTGAAGAAGGTTATACTTGTTTCATTCTGCTGATGGGGACAGTTCTATATCGGAGTGAGAGAAAAGTGGAATGAGTAGATGAGTGAGAGGAAAGCTTTGGCCTGAATTCTGCTCAGTCAACCAGACTTCACCATCTCTCAGGAATCTTAAGGAACTTCCTTATTCACCCACATGCCATTTCACATAACCCAATAATTTAACCCTCATATCTCTTCTGTTTAATATTTCCCTGTCCTATTTTCCTTACTGGTCTCACAGTTAAAAATGTCACATCCGGGGCCCGGGAGATAGCATGGAGGTAAGGCGTTTGCCTTTCATGCAAAAGGTCATCGGTTCAAATCTCGGTGCCCCATATGGTCCCCCGTGCCTGCCAGGAACAATTTCTGAGCAAGGAGCCAGGAGTAACCCCTGAGCACTGCCGGGTATGACCCAAAAACCAAAAAAAAAAAAAAAAGTCACATCCGATTCCCAAATATTCATTTTTATTTTAATTTATCAAATTTGGAGTGTGCAAATGCAGAGGATACATTATCCAAACAGGACTTTGGTAGCCAAATCTTTTTTATTATGCAATTGTCTGATTTTGTTTTTTTGAGTTACATCTAGTATTTCTCAGGGCCTACTCTTGACTAAGTGCTATGGGATCACGTCTAGTGCTACTAAAGGGACCAGGCAGTGTTTAGTATCAAACTACAGCCTCTAAGTTATAAAGTGTGAGCTCCAATTCATTGAGCTCTCCCTAACCCCAACTGTTAGCTTATAGTTTTTTAATTCCCAGAACCCTGTTATCTGCCTCTATACTGGAAATGTGTTCTGTTTCTTGCTGTGATTGACTTATGTGGCCCTGAACTCAGCACCTACTGTAGGGGCTCAAGCCATCACTTTCATAGAATTTCCAGATTGGTATGAAAGGATCCTCATTTTTTTCATTTGGAGAGACTTGTTTCTGCTTTGGTAGTTGACCTTTCACAGATCATTGATTGAAAGAGAATTCCAACAATTTTAACTTATGTAATTCCTGTTTGTTTGTGAAATCCAAGCTTGCCAGTTGATGATCCTCGAGACAATGATTCCATGATTGAGAGACAATGAGAAACTGGATTCCTGTCATGGGGCAACTGACATCCAGTATCTCATAGGGCATCACAGTCCAGTAGTAGTGGATACTTGCATACTGAGAATGGAAGAAATCCGAGTTGGATTGAGTGGGAAAGAATGCCATACTAGATGAGTGATATCTGCCATGGAAAGGAAGGGTATTACCAACCATGCTGTATCCACCCCCTCTGTTCCAGCTAACAAAAGAAAGCTACTGCTTTATCAAAGGCTGTTTTGTCAACTTGATGAAGCTAAAATTGACTCAGTCTTGGGCTGTCTCCAGACAGTTGACTCCTTTCTGAACTCATTTGGAACTCATTGTTTGTTCTGTTTCCTTTTTTCTGCACATCCCACCCTCTTAAGTTTCACCATCCTCAGTTTTAGAAGCTTCTTCTAGCAGCAACACTCAACATTTTCAGATTGAATCATACCTTCTGGGAAGGAAAACACCACCAAATTAAGCACTTGCTCATTCCTGCAAACATGTATGTCTTTACAGAGAATACTTAGAGTTGACCAGGTTCAGACTAATGGCACAGATTCCAAGTGGGAACATTTAGTAGGCCTGGATGTGGCCCTTTCAATGGCTCAAATGGCCTTAGTCATCCTTGCTGGTCACTGGTCAATCCAAGAGACTACTCAGAGTTCTCAAGCCTCTGGAAATAGAGGTGCTGATTGTTTCTTTTGCTCCTCACCTGGCCTGAAAATTTAACAGATTGAATTCAAAGATTGATTTAAAACACTTCTTTATACCGTACAAAGCCATTATATTCTATATAGAAGTAGCTAACTTGAGACTTAAAAATTCTGACTATACTAGTCTAGCTCTTTCTACATTTCTCTCTAGTACTCTTAGCAGTTAGAAAGATTAATGTAGGGCTGGAGCAATAGCACTGTGGTAGGGTGTTTGCCTTGCATGCTGCTGACCCAGGACAGATTCAGGTTTGGGTTTGGTCCCCGTGTCCCATATGGTCCCCAAGCCTGCCAGGAGCAATTTCTGAGCACTAAACCAGGAGTAACCCCTGAGTGTTGCTGGATGTGGCCCAAAAACGAAAAAAGAAAATGAAAAATTGATGTAAATGCAGATATATTGACCTGGAAATGAGTACGTGATATATTAAATAAAATAAGCTTATAACAGAATAATGTGCAAGTGTAAATGAACACACATATGTACATTTTAAAGCCTATTTAAAATATATTTTGATCATATAGGGTAGCCTAAAAAAAGTTTTATTTTAATGTTGCCTCAGAAAAAAAAGAGAGGAATTAATATATCATGGGAGGTCTGGAGAGTTGTTTTTTGTTTTTCATTTTATATCTCACTATATTTTATACCTTATAAAATAAATATATTTTAACTTATACAATATATTATTCTGTATAAGTTATGCAATATATTACTTCTCTGATTTAAAGAAAGGATGAGTTGAATTAATTGTTTTTGTCCTTATAAGAGCAAAATAAATCAGGAGATAAAAGATTAAGACTTTTGTGTCCAGAGAGATAGGACCAATCTAGGGTGTCTAGTATTGCTGATCTTTGACCATAAAGAAAATGTAGACTCAGACAAGCTATACACAGAGGGAAACAGTTATCCTAGCATTCTGGGGAGCAAAGGAGGGAGATATGGGACACAATGGGAAAGGGGTGAAGGGAGGACAACCCTGGTGGTGGGAATGGCCCTTATTCTTTGTCACTATGTACCTTAAATATTACTGTGAAAGATTTGTTATTCACTTTTGGTCACAATAAAAGTTATTTTTAAAAAAGGAAGAAGAAAAATCAAAGAAAACTCAAACGCAAACTCTGAAGCACTGAGTTCAGAGACTAATCTGGGACCAGAATGCAAATTCTTGATCTTATTCTCTATGATACTCCAAATATGGAATTTCTTTTAGTTCAGAACTCATGTCTTGAAGACATTCTTTTATTTTGGGGGGAAGGCCAGTGATGCTAAGATTTACTCCTGCCTTTGTGCTCAGAACTCATTCCTGAACTGTGCTGAACCTTAAGAAGTTCCTGAATAGAAACAAAGTCCACAGTATTCAAAACCAGAACCTTAACTCCTATACTATTTCTCTAGCCAACAGAAGATCTTAAAATTTGTAACATTGGAGATCAAGTAAGGAAAGTGGCACAAGATTAGGTCTGTCCAGTTGATGTGTTTTCCCTCTTTATTTGTTTTGTTTTTGTTTTTTTGGGTCACACCTGGAAGTGCTCAGGGTCACTACTGGTTCTGCACTCAGAATTTGCTCCTGGAAGACTTGGGGGACCATTTGGGATGCCGGAGATCGAACCCGGGTCCGTCCAGGGTCTACAGCATGCAAGGCAAACGCCCTACCGTTGTGCTATTGCTCCAACCCATGTTTTTCCTCTTTAGTGATATTCATGAAGCTCTTTAATTCTGGAGTGTTGATGGAACACAAAAGGGAAACATTCTAAGTATGAGTAGAGTAAGGGGGTGCTAGAAAGTAATTCATTGTAGAGATATGACCCCCCCCCCAAAAAAAACAAAAAACAACAAAGGACAAGAACAACCAGTGCTGGCATTAAAGCAGAGAGAAAGGGACTCTCATTCACTGCTGGTGGGAATGTAGACTGGCCCAATTTTTTTGTTTGCTTGTTTTTGGGGAAAAAAAATAGGCATTTCTCAAAAACCTAGAAACAGAGCTTCCATTTGACTCAGCAATACTACTTCTGGGAATATGCCCTATGGGCCCAAACATACAATGCAGAAAAGGCATCTTTAATCAGATGTTCATTGCAGCACTATTCTTAATTGACAGAATCTGGGAACAACCCAAGTGATCAAAAACAGAATAGTGGTTAAAGAAACTATGGTACCTCTATACAATGGAATACTACACAGTTCTTAGGGGAAAATGGAGTTATGAAGTTTGCTTAAACATGGATAATATGGAGAGTATGAGTGAAATGAGTCAGAGGACGAGGGAGACGGACAGACATGAAATGACCAAACTTATTTGAAGAATTAAATAAAACATAGTAAAAAAGGATAATATCCAAAGACAATTAAAACAAGGGCCAGGAAGACTTGTTATTGGTAAAAAGCTTGCACAAATGGGAGGTGCTTTTAGGGAAGATAATGGACCATTATGGCAATAATATTTGGAAACAATCATTCTGGAAAATGGATGAGTACAGAAAGGAGTAAAGTGATATGTATCACACTCTTTCAGTAATAGTATTGCAAACCAAAATGCATAAAAGGGAAAATAGGGGAAGAGAATAGTGCCTGCCATAGGGTCAGACCGGAGTGGGGGACAGGAGAAACTGGAGACATCGGTAGTAAGAAGCCTACAATGATAAGAAATGATAGGTGTTAGAACATTATTGGTTCACTAAAACTCAACCATCAAAAACTTTGTAATTGTGTCTCTTACGGTGATTCAATAAACCTATTTTTAATTCATTTAACCTAGAGTAACTACCATTTCAAAGGGTATTATGAATATTCTCATTATTGAGATATTGAAGTGTCACTCTTGGTTCACATAGGATAGCATAGAAAAGGCCCTTGCGGGCCCAGAGAGATAGCACAGCAGTGTTTGCCTTGCAAGCAGCTGATCCAGGACCAAAGGTGGTTGGTTCGAATCCCGGTGTCCCATATGGTCCCCCGTGTCTGCCAGGAGCTATTTCTGAGCAGACAGCCAGGAGTAACCCCTGAGCACGGCCGGGTGTGGCCAAAAAACAAAAAACAAAAAGACCCTTGCAAGATGTAATGAATGTCATCTGACACATTGCAACATCACCATTTCATCATTGTTTTCTGCATCTCTTGAACTTCTGATGCTCTGAGATAGTGGAGGAAAGGATCAATGACTGACCTATCTTTAGGAAGTAAGACATGACTAGCATTCTATGTGCATTTGTTGCATTAATGAATGCGTTGAGAATAAGAACATAGACTTTTAAAAAGTTGCTAAAGTGGGGCCCGGGAGATAGCATAGAGGTAAGGCGATTGCCTTTCATGCAAAAGGTCATCAGTTCGAATCCCAGTGCCCCATATGGTCCCCTGTGCCTGCCAGGAGCAATTTCTGAGCATGGAGCCAGGAGTAACCCCTGAGCACTGCCAGGTGTGACCCAAAAACAAACAAAAAAAAAGTTGCTAAAGTACATATTTACAAATGCAAAACTAAAATGTGCTCTACTTTTTGCTTTCAATCTTCTTGTTTTAACATTATGAATTAACTTTTTGCTTCCAATCTTCTTGTTTTAACATTATGAATTAACTGTGTTTGGGATGAGGAGGATGCTGATTAAGGTAATAATGATATTTTAAAGTGCAAATGAACTTTCTATGTGTGATTTTGTTAATAGGCTCTAACTTGTTCAAGAAAAGTGGCAGCTGAATATCCCCTTTTTCCTGCATGTGTAAGAAAATGTACCCCTGTTCCATATAGTCTGGCTCCGAGAGCAGAGAGGATTTGGGCACCATTTTTCAATATAGTTGAATGGTAGGATAACTATCATCTCTGGGTTATAGATTCT
Organism: Crocidura indochinensis; assembly: GCA_004027635.1. Taxonomy (NCBI): domain Eukaryota; kingdom Metazoa; phylum Chordata; class Mammalia; order Eulipotyphla; family Soricidae; genus Crocidura; species Crocidura indochinensis. The sequence continues at coordinate 9,640 of PVKC010015145.1, read as the reverse complement.
GGTCTCAGAAACAAAACAGAGCTGGGAATGTGGCTGAATGAGAGAGCAGAGACTGGCATGTGTGAAGTCCTGGGTTTGATCCTCAGCACCTTATAAAACTAAAGGGGAAAAGGCTTGTCCTGTGAAATGCTACACAAGGACTTAACCATATGGGTTTTTCTTCTAAAAGTATGGACTTGGAGGGGCCAGGGAGATAGCATGGAGTTATGGCGTTTGCCTTTCATGCAAAAGGTCATTGGTTCGAATCCCGGTGCCCCATATGGTCCCCCGTGCCTGCCAGGAGCAATTTCTGAGCATGGAGCCAGGAGTAACCCCTGAGCACTGCCGGGTGAGACCCAAAAACCAAAAAAAAAAAGTATGGACTTGGAAACATTTATAAGACATGCACTCTCTTCACATGGGGGAAGAGACTGGATTAGGTGTTTTACTAGCCTCAGTTTTCCCATCTCTGGTTGTAGAGAGGATGTGGCCTCCAGTGAGCAGTGGGCTCTCAGACATGTTCAGCGACTGTAAAGAGAAAGATCTATTCAGAGAAGGGACAAATGCCTTTAGGCTGTTGTGAATGTCAGAAGCCCTAAACACCTCTGCTAGGGTTTCACTTGGCAAGCGGGCACCCCATTGACAGTATCTCCCTAGGGATCTCATGAGATCCGGCTCCTTCTCTTACAGAGTGGGATGGGAGCTGAGGCCAGGTCATGTGAGGACAGGAGCAGATTCTTTTCATTTTCTTGACATTAAAAAAAATCCCCCTGCAACCTCTTCCAGGTCCTTCTCCCTTCATCATGCTAGTCAAATTGCTTTGCTTCTGCATTTCTCCTCCCTGGGAACCTGCAGGAGCCAGCATTCCTTCCTTGCTCTTTTGTACCTAGATTTTCCTAGTTGATAGTCAGGAACTTTGGTTCTTAATGGATCAGCTATCAGAATGAGGAATTTGTGGCTCTCACTTGGGACAGACTTTGGGCAGTCTGCATTTTGGATTCTGTCTGGAAACATCAAGACTGACTCCAGCCATATGCGCCCAACACCAAGGAGTGGGCACCTCTCAGCAGGGTGGGGTGGCTGAGGAAGGTATGTTGGGAATTCGGTGGGTTTGCAAGCAGTGCAATAGCCAAGTCCCATTCCCAACTGAAAAGGAACAGAAGAAAGCAATTACAGAGAAAGGAAGGGAGGCACAAGTAAGGTTATGTTTCGGGCTATTTCTGCCAGAAAGCAAATAGAGAAACAGCCATAGACAAAATTCAGCAGAGTTACAGAATTTACAGAGAGTAGAAACTTTGTTTTGGGGGTTGAGGATGGCCATGACCACTATGGTGGGACTCACCAGGGAAAAAAAGATGATAACCTGTGCCAACTTCTGTTGGTCAGGAACTTGCAGGAGTTCACCATCACTACAGTTGTGAATGTGAAAGTTATTACTGCTCCAAACACACTTTATATCAGGGTTAATTATAAGGAGATTCTGGAGTATAATTAGTGTTCTTTCTATGGAGGATTAAGGGGCTCTCCTAAATGGCCTTTTTGATTGCCTTCTTCCCTTTTTTAATTTCCTCCTTGTCCTTTTTGATTATCTACCCCACGACCCTCAGGGCTCCTCAGTGTAACACAATTAAAATAACATTTTTGTGTTAGAGGGTTTTATTTTATGAGCTATTAACCCCCTGCTTGCCCACAGTCTGGCTCCATCTCCCCAACTCCCGCCTTGCGCCCCCAGACACCAAGAGGATGGTAGGATGTCTATGCCTCTAGTGAGGGTCCCGTATGAGCATCTGATCAGACTGGCTGAAGTTTACCCAGATTGAACCAGGGCTCATCCTGTTAAGTCCTGCAGGATGAGATTGGAGGCTACTTTCTAGCAGTACTAAGATGGCTCTGTGGACTTGGGGGCATGATGGACTGATGTAGGAACTCAGGTCTTGGCCTAAGTTTGTTCCAATTTGGTGGTACTGATTTTTGGCACACTGGGTACTCAAATGTGACTGTGAATGACCTGCTTAAAGCCATTGAATTCCTCTTTTTTTGCCACACTAATTCAACTAGGAAGCTAAGAAAACATCCCTTTCCTGGATGCTGGTGGTGAAGCCCTAAGCACAAATACTGTTGTAAACATGTGGGTAAACCATACTCAAAGACTGAAAAGAAAGAAGAAAAAATACCTTCACTTCCCAATTGGCCCTTGGCCCATTTCTTTGAAAGACTTGCCAGCTAGGTAGAGCTCACCTTTCTTTCTCTTTCTGGCCTGACTACAGGCTCTGACCAGTGAGGCATTACAGAGTGAAGGTGATCCTAGGAAGCAGCATGGGGAAAGAAGCAAAGTTCTGGAATCAGACCAATATAGAGCTATAGTTTGTCTCCACCTTTAATAGGCAGCATGGTCCTAGTTAAGTTACATAGATGCCATGTGCCCTCTTCAGCCATGAGTAAAAGGAGATAGGCATTGATTTGCTCTATGAGGTTTGATGTGCTGATGAAAGGACATGCAGCGGACACATATCAACAGGTGATATTTTAAGGGTTGGATGTGTTGGTTGGTAGTAGAGGGCATGTTTTACATGTGTGAGTTCCAGGTTCAATTCCTGGCATCTGGCATCATGATCAAAGAAAAGAAAAGAAAAAAGAAAAGAAAAGAAAAGAAAAGAAAAGAAAGAAAAGAAAAGAAAAGAAAGAAAAGAAAAGAAAAGACAGAAAAGAAAAGAAAAGGAAGTGGCGGTAAGCAATAGCACAGTGGGTAGGATGTTTTTCTTGCATGCAGCTAACCCAGTTTCCATTCCCCTCATCCCATCAGAAGTGATGCCTGAGTGCAGTGTTAGGAGCAACCCCTGAGCACTGCCAGGTGTATCCCAAAAATTAGGAAAAGAAAGAGAGAAATTCAGTGCCTCCTGGTCCCTCAATACCCCTATTAATCCCCTTCTCCCATCTCCTCATACCCTTCTCTCTATTCACCTTGATCAGAATGTCCACAGTGGTGTCTGGAACTGCTCTATAAAACTATCTTCCACTTCACTTATAAATGACCCAACAGTGGATGGAATCCTGAGTGACTAGACTGGAAAATTTCTGGAGGCACGAGTCACAATGGTGTCTTGACAAGAAATTTCTACCAGAAATAGGAACATGGGGACTATGAATAAACAATGCAAGAGTCAAAAACAGTTGGATCTCTAACTTAGGAGTTAGTGGGCTGAAGAGATATTACAATGGGTATGGTGCTTGCCTTGCATCTGACTGACTTGGGTTCAATCCCTGGCACCATATAGGGTACCCCAAGACTGTACAAGAGTGATCCCTAAACACAAAGCCAGGAGTAATCCCTAACACTGCTAAGTAAGGCCCCCAAACAAACAAACAAAAACAAGAAACAAAAACACCAATTGGGCCCAATAATATCACAAACTAATTAACTTTTAAATATGATTTTCAGGTAAAAGCTCATGTTGTAAGAACATAGAAAGAGATAGAGATAAGTCAGTGGTGGCCAAGAAAGAGAAGAGATTTCAGTGCTGGCAATATTGCTCTAGGTGAACTGAGAAAGGAATGAAATCTCTGAAATATTGAATCCCCTAAGACACTTAGAAGTCTCCATTTCAACATTAAATATGAAACTTTGAATATAATACCATTAAAATGAAGCTAATTCCATGTCATAATCACTAATCAAGACTTTTTCCCCTTAAGTCAGAGGGAGAATAACAAATATTAGATGATCTCATTCATCTGTAAGATAGAAAGTGATAAAAACAAGAGAAAAAACGTTATTGAGTATTGAAAAACCCATAATCTTCCATTTACCAAGCTGATAAAACAAGAGAAACTATGTTATTGAGTATTGAATAACCCATGATCTTCCATTTACCAAGCTGTGAGGAAAGGTAAGAAAGGATAGACTTGAAGAAACATAAGGATATAAATAGTGGGTCTCTGGCACTTTGATGATGGTGAAGGTATAGTAAGTTTGTACAACATAGCCAGAAGAGTTAATGCTATTGTAAATATGTTACCCAAATAACAAAGACCTTCCCCCCTTGCAAAACTGATTTTCTTTCTGTTTCATAAAACCCAGCTCCACATACTTTATGACATGTAGACTGATTTAATTTTTAATTTTTTAAATCAAATTAAATTATTTGATTTTTTTTATTTCATACTTGTTTGATTTTAGAAACTTTCTCTAAATAGACAAAATAATCCAAACACAAGTAGATGAGTTATAGAGCTGTCAGGGAATATGAAGAGAGGAAGCCAGGATGTGGAATGGATGGAAATCAGGATATATAAAGGGGACAGATCCATAGAAAAGAAATCCTCCTTCACTCACTCTGCACAAGTCTTGACTAAAAAGTAAAACACACCTGGGCATAGCCTATCTATGCTACCAGAAACAGAGTATGAAACTAAGATGGGATTCCAAAATGTGAATGAACTCAGAATGTGTGGAGAGGAGCACTCAGAAAAGATGGACCAGTATTTTAGACCTCCCAAGACTAGCTAGGGTACAGGATCAAGGAACCTGAATTCACGTAAGAGAGACCTGGAAGTCAGACCAGAACCCAAGGGTCAGACCAGATTCTAAGGATCTAGACCCATCAGGAGACCTGAATTGCTGAGCATCTAGAAAAATAAGAGGAACACTCCTGCAATCAAATTCAAGGCTTGGTTCCACTACTTACTAATTACAAGAACAGTTTGTTTCATTTTTCTCCTCTGTGAAAGAGGTGATAACCATTAACAGTCTCAGAAGAGTATTTTGAAGAATAAATTAGGAAATATGTATGCACATTAAGAATGATTCCTAACCTTAAGTCTGCCCTGAGAAGTACCTGTAATTATAAAAATTAATGCCTTGGTTGCTATAATGATGTGATCCATAGGATACTTGCATTTATTTTTTAAGCATTTAGACACCTTTACTTACCAAGAGGATTTGAGGCAACTGTACACAAGACAAAAATGCAGTTACTATGTCAGGATGAAAAGAAAATACAAATAATAAAAGGAAGCTAGGGTAAAGAAAACAAATGAATAGCACACTATTAGATCTGGTGTACTTGCTGAATCTCATAAGAATTATCACCTTGCCTGAGTACAGAGTTCTCTCCTACATGCCCAGGAGCTGATGTTACTTGTGCTGAGTAGATTAATACATCTAGTCTCAGTATGTCTAAAAATACACTGTTAGCCCTGATCCAATTTTCTGCCCCCTCTCACCCTCCTTGAAGGCTAAGAGCTTGTATTGGTCCTTCTTTTTTTTTATTCTTTATTTATTTTTTTTTAATTTTAATCATAGTGGTTTACATGATATTCACAGTAATATTCCGTTTACAAATAAACATTGAATCAGGGGAATTCCCATCACCAAGTTGTCCTCCCTCCACCTCCGTAGCCATTCTTGTATCATCCAAGCCCTAGAACAGAAGACTGTCAATAGTTGAACTTTCAAGACCAATGTCTTGGTTATTTGAATGAATGCAGGCTGGAATATCAGGTTAACTGAGTTATAGTTAACTCTGATCCTGATGACATTTATCTCACAAGATTTTATATAATTTTTTTGATTTGAAAAAATATTCAGGAAATTTTTTCTAAATATTTATTTCTAAATAAATTTATTTCTAAATAAATTACAGGAATACTAAAACAGTAAAATTTACATACACCTTCACCTTTGTTTTTCTCTCCATATAGCCAGAGTAGGGCCTTTTAAAAAATTAAAAGAAAATGACCAGTTGTTTGTGTCCATATGATCACATGTGTCAATACATGTGTTGATCACCAGTCTTGAGGTGACAACTGACTTTTATTTTCCTTTTGTTTCAGTAAATATTTTGGTGTCTGTTTTTTAATTTAGAGGTTGTTGTTGTTGTTAGTGAAGTAAAACATCCTATATCAAATACATGTGTCAATACATGTGTTGATCACCAGTCTTGAGGTGACAACTGACTTTTATTTTCCTTTCATTTCAGTAAATATTTTGGTGTCTGTTTTTTAATGTAGAGGTTGCTGTTATTAGTGAAGTAAAACATCCTATATCAAACACTTATCCATGCATCCTTTTCAAGCTTTATAAAATGTGTTATCTTCTAAGTCTACTGAGATTCAGACAAGGAGTAGTAGATTCTAAGGAAACAACCTGTGTCTTATTAGACTATGGTAACTAAAAACAGTAAAGTCAAAGGTTTGTCCACTTCCAAAGACTCCAACTTTCTGATGACAGATAGTTCACAGAAGCTGGGCCCTAGAGCAACTAGTCTTGTCCAGCTTGACCAAGATCTGCTAAAATGTTCATCTCAGTGCTCCAAGTAACAAGTGTTTTTAGGCAGAATTCACAGTCATACATCTCAGTGTGTCCTAACTACTCCTCAGGAAATTGGCCTTATTGTTTGAGGGATCTAGAGGGAAGACAAGGAATCAGAAAAAAAATGACAAGAAATGACAAGGAATCAGGCCTTGAGCCTGATGTTGGAAACATCATGTAAACGAGGTTCTCCACCAGGGTCAGGCCTCTTCTTCCATGTTCTTCTTGGATATCATTAGGTCCAGGCTTCCCAAAAAGGATCAAACAGGTATTTGGCACAGCTCAGCAACAAAGGAATGGTTTGAGCAAGGGGAATCAAGTGAGTAGAGAGTATGGGGAGATGCAAACTGTGGTGGGCAGGGCTAGCATCCAGGAGGTTGGCAAGTGTCAGGAGCAAGTGAACCAAGAACTGAGTCTTCACAGGTTTCTGCTGTGGCACCTGGTTCTTAGGGGTTAATCAGAGCCAGAAGGAGGTCAGATTGCTGCAGGTAAGTTCTGGAGATGAACAAGGCAGGATAGAAACATTAATTATTTGACCATATGGAAAGTTGAAGGTTCTCTAAACAGAGTGCTGTGGGTGGTGAAAGGGACTCTGTTTAACCCGCATCTCAGTTTATGAGACTTTGTGATTCTCTCCCTTTTTCATTTACTAATTTCAATATAAGCAAAGCTATTTTGAGACATGTAGAAAATCTCAGGTACTTATATTGATTATAGAAGATGGCTGATGAAAAGTCCATGTTTTCTTGGAATCCAGACCTTAAGAAAAGAAATAGTGTTTAGCCAACTGAAAGGGAAGAGAATTGAGCTTAGAGGAAAAGAGTCAAATCTGAACAGTGATAGTATGTACTTATGTTATTTCTTTGACAGATCTGAGTAAAAAGGTTTGGGTATAAATAGAAAGGTTTATATGTGTGTATGTGTGTGTGTGGTGTGTGTGTATGTGTGTGTATAAAAATATCACAAATTGGGTTCACTTAGACTCTGGTAACAAAATTAATTGGCTAAGCAAATGAATGCAAGGACAGTCTGTCTAAATAAGAAATGTTCCTGAAGTACCCATTAGACACCTAATATGTGGAATTCTTCAGTGAAGTCAATCACTGACCAGTCCAAAACCTCCAAAACCGAGGCTTTCCTATTCTCACCAGAGGTATTACCTCTTTGCAGAAATAATCTTTGCTAAAACTGCAAAGGACTTTTCCTTTTGTTTTAATAAAGAGTACTGGCCCCAAGTCTCTGCTTTAGAAATGCTTCACAGATGAATGTTTTATATATCTGACATATTCAAATAACCTGGCACAGAGAGAGTGTAAATAAAATTTGCAACAATTATTTTTTTCCTACTCTAAGAGTGATTTTTTTAAAACCTGCACTTAAGAAATAGCTATTTGCCAGATTCTTCCAGGACAGCAGTATCTAACATCCCCAGGGTAAATTGCATGTAGTGGTACTCAACAAATCTAGTGTGTATGAATAAATAAATATCCCTTTAAATAAAGCGTGTAAGAATGCATAAGTAAGAGTATTATTGCAATGGAAGCAGAATTTCACTGTCCTCAGAGAAGTGCTTGGTGATTGTGGTTTCTATTTCCTCTTATCTGCTTGTGAATCAAAACCAGCCAAATGTACACATAGAGCTCTTGAGCGGTGTATCAAACAACAAAACTTGTTGGTTATATTTTTTTTTTGATCATCCAACGTTTTTACAAATTCAGACTGTCTTCTCCCCAGTTACAAGTCCTTCAGAATGAGGTTATTTTTTCTGCCTGGGTTGATCACTCTGAGACCCACAAAGTACTAATAGTCTCTTTCTTTACTCTTTTTTTTTTTTTTTTTTTTGTCCCTGACTCATTCTATGACCTTCGATACGAAAGCAGCATCAACCCAGGAAAAGGTGCTTGTATTGATTGCAGTTGAGACCTGAAGTTTCTGTGATTCTCTGGTTGTTTGATTGATGGGGTGCATTGCAGGCAAAGCAACCATGGGGGAGCTTTCAGGTGTGGGGGTGGGAGGTAGTAAGTTCAAGAATGCCACAAACTTCTCCTTGCCAAACTGAGAGCTGTCTGGGGGTTTTGGTTAAATTGTATTTGAAAACCTTAGTGAGCCCCAGACAAACTCTGGCAAATTCAAACGCAAGGGAAGCTTGTCAACTCTGGGGGATTTCATATGACAGTTATTAATCATCCTTACGGGCAATAGAAAGTGTTGGTTAAAACAATTTTCAAACCTGATACTATGACTAAAGAGTGATTCTTCCTGGGCCAGATAATAATATTTTCAGGATCGATTCAACCAAGCTGCTCTGGGCTGCTAGTGAACTCCATTTCTTATTAAGTTCCCCTACTCACAGGTGTCCTATAGTGTGTGGGGGACTGGAAACTCATCGATTCCCATGACACTAACTGATTTAGACAAAAAAAAAAAAAGGCAGAGTTCCTCGGTGGAGAGGTTGCCACCAAGTGCATATTTGCACTGGTCACAGGGGACCAGCCCTGCACACTTTCTACCCCAAGCCTGGGTCTTCGATGGTTGCTTAGATCTAGATGTGCAGGTTCTTTCTGACTTTTACTCACATTCAGCCTTACATTCCACACAGAAATTTTGTTTGCCTTGGAAATGGGGGGATGCTCTCTAGCTCCCAAACAGAACACATACCATGCACTCAGGAGTCTAGAATCCCCAAGTAATGAGGGTGGAGGGGGTGAGACACTCCTAAGACCCCAGGAGGTCCTGAGGAGCATCACCATCTGAGGGGGACTATGCTCTAACCTGATTAGGTCTGCTGCCTCCTTCAAAGGCCTCTATCTCCATTTCATGGGGCTCCCAATCTGAGTTTAGGAGAGCTAGGGGCTCTCCAAATAACTCTTGGCCAATCAAGGCAAGTGCCAAGGACCTGATGCTGCTCAACTCTTGAGGTGTTGGGAGAGCAAGGGTTCCTCCCTGACAATGCTTGGGACCCTCAGTGCCACACTCAGTTAGCCTTTGTTGTGCCAGAATAGAATCCAGATGGGGGCTTACAGGGTAAATGCCTTCACCTTTCTAATCCCTCCCTGGTTCTTCTCTCCATGGCACAAGACAAAGCAGGGAATCAACAAGAATAAGAATGTGTAAAAAAAAAATGGTCCTTTTAGCAAGGGGTTCTATTTTGCACTACTGATGGGCACAGCTGGTATGCTGCTGACCCTCAAGAACTTGCCATTGTCTCCTGCTCCTTCATAAGCAAAAGAACATCATTCTTTTACCAGCAAACAGCCACCCCCTCCCCAAGTCAGTTTTGTAGATACCCAAGCACCTCTACCCATCCTTAAAGCACCAGTCTGCAAGGTGAATTTCCTAACAAGCTGACTT
>PVKC010015144.1:0-21650 GCA_004027635.1 Crocidura indochinensis | reverse complement strand
TTGGTCATTACCTGGTCATCAGAATTGTCATCTTCGTTCTCTATGTCTGATGCTGGCCTGTGTTGTTTCCCCATTGTCACACTAGTATTGTTTGTTTTTCTTCGTGTTTCGGTGGTATTCATTGGCTAAATGATGTGCGCAGTCAGACACCTCTGGTTCCACCCTTTCCGGGTGTGTCGATTTGCCTACAAGGGAGTGGAATCCTTCGTGGATGAGGCCTCTCAAAGGATCAAATCTTGGGCCTAGGCACACAGCAGAGAAGACAGTCCAGAGAGAAATGCTGGCCTTCAGTGATCCAGCACAGTCCTTAGTGTGATTTTTTTCTCTTCTTTTTGCGATCATGTTCTATCCTTAGAAAGAGCGCATGGCAAAGTAGCGAAGCGGAGCCAAAGTGCTCTTCTGCAGCCTATTATCAGCCCACTCCCATGAGGTCCGGACGATAGCAGAGGACAAATAAACACAAAGAAAAGACCGGACTCACAGTTCTTCGCAGTCAGCCCCAGTATGCATGCATGGATATGCAGAAATTCCCCGCCTGAGGTCACAATCAGGGGACCTTGCTTTTGCAAAGTACTCGCTCTTGCTGGTTTTCACTTTAATGAGGTGTTCCTGGGCGTTTCAGCCCTAGAATGGACCTCTGGGAGAGCGAGTTTTTTTGGAGCCGGTTTGGCCCACTCCCACGAGGTCCGGACGACAGCAGAAGACAAATAAACACAAAGAAAAGACCGGACTCACAGTTCTTCACAGTCAGCCCCACTATCCATGCGTGGATATGCTGTCAGGCAGGATTTCAATGAATCCTGCCTTAAGGGAGTGGGTGTATGGTCGGCAAAATATGAAATATGAAGAAATGATGACCACACAACCTCCCTAAGCTTGGCAAAAGAGCCTTGCTATTCCCCACGCTGGTGAAGGCTTCTGCCTAGTTCCTATTTTTGGGGGGCGGGGGGGTTCAATAGCCCAGGATCTGCATTCTGGCCATGCCCTTGCATCCCAGAAACCTAGGCTACAAGTCACTTTGAAAAGAGAGAGAAAAATTGTCTTTGATTTGGTGCTAAGTATTATTCAGGTAAAGGGGTTTTGATTAAGGCTATAATTTGCCTGTGAATATTATCAAAAAAGTGATTCAACCTTAAGGCCAAATAATATGAAGGGAATATAATTTCAGTACCATAACATGAATCTCAGAAATATTGCCAGTGATCCACGCAGGGGAAAAAACTTCCATAGGGGCCCTTCTGGTCAAATATTTCTTGGGGTGAACGAGTTATCCATGTCAGGAAAATTCAGAGAAATTCATTGTGCAGGCCTATTGAATTGCACCTTTAATAGAGATGACTATACATGGCTCCACAAATTTTATGATTTGGGATGTAGCATATAAGTCATAATAAATGTTCTGTTGACTTTTCCATATGAAATTAGATTGTAAATTAATTTTTCCATGGTTATATTATTATACTATTATTCATTTTCCTTAACCCCATTTTTTAAATTTATTTAAAGACATTTCTTTCTTTGTTTCAGTCTAATTTTAAATATGTACAATATAATTCCTCACAAATTTGTAGAGGTATTTGAGATATTTTAATTGACAAACAAAATGTTATTAACAAAAATTTCGCCCATTTTCTTAATCCAGCTTCTAAAATTCACTTATGTACCTTATATATAATTATAATTGCCTGTTATGAACATTTTATATTAGTTAATTAATAGGATAAGCACATGCTTTTTATCACCGTACAATAATATGATAAATTTTTCCCTTTTTTCATAAAAGTGATTTTATTTTGTCAGGATGATGCATAAAGAAATGATTTTTAAATGTTGATTTTGCATCCTATTTATTTGCTGACTATTTCTAATACTATTATTAAAATTAATGTATTTGATATTTCTATATAAAACTATAACAAATATTGTGTTTTAGTTCTCCATTTTTAAGTTGTTTTATTGACAAGAACCTGGAAGCACAATATTTGGAAGATATGATGGAAGAAAAAATTGCCTTCAGATTTTAGTATGAATAGAGTGGGTTAACATAAGGTATGATTTTACTTGCAGTGTTTTACTTATAGATGACAATTTTTCTCATACTGATTACTATAATATTAATAATTATTATTATAATTACAACTATATAAGTGATCTTAACATTAGAACCATAAATTATCATAATCATATTATTTTCTTAATTATGAGCATAAAATATCTATTTTTCATTTATTTTTTTACTTTATTAGAGTCTCAGATTTGCATGTATTTCTCTATGTACTAAATTATCATCATCTTCAAAATTATTATATGTACTTAAAGAGACCTTAGAAGAAGGGCCGGAGCTGTGACACAAGCAGTAAGGCATATGCCTTGCCTGTGCTAGCCTAGAACAAATCGCGGTTTGATCCCCTGGCATCCATATGGTCCCAAAGTCAGGTGTGATTTCTGTGTGCATAGCCAGGAGTAACCCCTGAGCATCACCCGGTGTGACTGAAAAATAAAAAAAAAAAGAAAACATAGCAACAACAGCAACCAAAAAACCAAAGAGACCTTAGAAGCATGATAATTTGCCTCAAGTTATCATTAGGAAATTTTGTTTAACTCTCATTGGATAATATTTTTAGTCCAAATTATACAATATGGATAAAATACTTTGATTTCAACATAGGAAACAATAGGAAACATTCTGTGGTACACAAATCATATAAAGCTATTTTAACAATATACTGACATATTCCATGAAGTGTTTAATATACAATACTGACAAATTGTTGTCATTGTCATGAAAAATGCAATGATAAGCTAGCTCATTCTTTAAACTTTACGATTTTTGAAAATTAAAAGTTAGGGAAAACTTTCAAGTATAACAAGAACATGTACATAATTTTCTCCATGTTATACATAATGCGAAATTTTATATTTTGGGCCACACCCGGTGACACTCAGGGGTTACTCCTGGCTATTTGCTCAGAAGTCGCTCCTGGCAGGCACGGGGGACCATATGGGGAACCGGGGGATTGAACCGTGGTCCATCCTAGGTTAGCGCAGGCAAGGCAGGCACCTTACCTGCAGCGCCACCACCCGGCCCCCAAAATTTTATATTTTAACACACATTCTGTATCATTATTTACCTGTTTTTCTTTCCTTCATTTTCTTTCTTCTCTCATACTCTCATTTCTCACTCTTTCCTCATTCATTTTGCTAACATATCATTTTTTTCTCCATGATTGGAGTGGTACAGTGGGTAAGGTGCTTGCTTTATATATAACTAAAACAGATTCTAGCCATAGCACCGCACAGGATGCCTATTGTTTCTTCTAGAGTGATTCCTCAGCACTGAATCAGTATAAATCCTAAACAATGTCAGGAATGGTCACCCAAAACAAATACCAGCTATTTTCCCCTCAAATTTTTATTTATCAGTATGCCATGTCTGAAAACACCATTATATATTTCATAAGAATAATACAGTCACACATAAACAAAATATGATTGTGTTGATTTCAGTTTTACATTGTGATAAATATTGATCTAAGGTAGTATTTTTCAATTTGCAATTAAATAACAAATTTGATCCTTGAATTATCAGATGCCTTATCCTTTAATTTAGACATACATTTCTGAAAAATGTTTTTTCAAACTTTTATAAAATATTTATCATTTAAGCCAATAGTTTCTCATATATTGTTTTCTAGCATGTACAGTGATACTATTACATATTTTCTCTTATACTTTGAAAGGAACAATTTCTATTCAAATAATAATTTTAAAAACACAATTGTGTGCTGTCTAATTGATTCATTATAATCCATTTCTTTTCATATTAAAATTAAGAAACACTCTGTAAATATATACTTAAGGTTATGCTAGTATTTAACTTTTCATAAATATTCCTGAGATTTAACATTCAATTTTTATAGTGCTGTCATCAATCTTTATTTGTTGATAATATTTTAAAGGGTTAAGAATGATGACTTTACATTTATAGTAAAACTTCCTCTACATATACAAGTTACTGCTGCTGTGCAATGTCCAAGAAACAAGACATTTTCTTATATATGTGCCCTTCTGTGTATATATATGTATTTACACATATATTTATTAATGTTATAATATGAAATTTTTCAAGATGCTATCTTTGTTTCTTTAGATATTAATGTATGATCATTTTAATGTTTCTTCATATTCTGATACAATAATACAAGTCTCATCTATATTCTTAGATTGAAATTAAGTTTCAGTACCTTTCTCTTAAGAATTCTACCAAAAATAAATCGCTATATAACATGTTTGCTTATATTTTGGCTTCTTGATACTTTAGTATAAAAGTAAGAATAAATTATATACTAATATGTATGAATGAATAAAATATAAATATATAAGAATGCATAAATATACATGTTTCCAGATATACTCATACATATATTTATACATAAATTAGATACACAGTAATGAGAAATATTAAAATTAATTTAAATCATTATCAGAAATAGAAATAACAAATTAATTTGCCAGTAAAAATTCAATAATATTTTTCTTTGCATTTCCCCACTTTGCCTTTGTATTGAAATTTAATAGTAAAAATTTAGACTCCTAAAATAAAAGTAAGTATTCATTTTTTGTGTCATTTCTTTAGTACATCTAAAATAGAACCAGTGTTGTTTTAAGAGAACTCTACATGAGCTGGAGTGGTGGGACAAACAGTAGAGCATTTGGCTTACATGTGCTAACCTAGGATGGACCCTAGTTTGATCTCCTGGCTGCCTTTATGGTCCCCTAATCCAGGGTCGCTTTCTGAGTGTATAGTCAGGAGTAACCCCTGAGTGCAATTGGGTGTGGCACAAACCCCACCCCCCAAAAAAAATTATAGCACTACAAACAATTACAGAGAGAAGAGAGTTCAGAGGTTCTGAACTTATTTTTTTAATCCTCAAATTTTTTTTAGCAGTAAACAATTATACTTAAATATAATGTTCTCTTTTTATTTTACTTTTCATAATGGGATGAAAATCAGCAGTAGATTATTTTATAATTCAAAAATTCATGTTCACTATATCAGGTTTTTTTTCATTTTTTTTTGCTTTTGTTTTTTTTTTGGGGGGGGGATCACACCCAGGAGTGCTCAGGAGTTCCTCCTGGCTCTATGATCAGAAATGGCTCCTGGCAGGCTTGGGGGACCATATGGGGTGCCAGCATTCGAACCACCATTCTTCTGTGTCCAAGGCGAATGCTTTACCGCTGTGCTATCTCTCAGGCCCCAGTTTTATTTTATTTTATTTTACTTTATTTTATTTATTTTTTTGTGTTTTTTTTTGGGGGGGTCACACCTGGCAGCCCTCAAGGGTTACTACTGGCTCTATGCTCAGAAATCGCCCCTGGCAGGCACAGGGACCATATGGGATGCTAGAATTCAAACCACCACCCTTCTGCATGAAAGGCCTTTACCTCCATACTATCTCTTCGACCCAGTTTTTTTCCTTTTAGTTAGCAAAACAGCAAACTACTTTTAGTAGTTAAAAACTTCTAGTTTTTTTCAAGCTTTCATTTAACCCTAATAGTTAATCAATTTTTACTTAAATAGCATGCTATCTTTATATAATAATGTAATAACATATATAACATTGGATATTTTAGACATCATATATTTGCATAACTGTTTTATTCACAGAAATAATCATACAGTTAATTTGAATGCTGAAGCTTCTGTAAGTTTTTGTCATAGTTCATGGGACTTCTGTTTTAAGTTACCATGGCAATGCTCTGATCTTTTTCCATATGATCTTTCCATTTTATGACCTCTTCTGCTTTAAAGTTGAGTTGTTTATTTCAAGTTCAATTTGAACATTGTTTTTATTTTTAGTTTTGGTGCAGTGTGGTTAAAATAAAAAATAAAAGCTTTTCATGTGGATGTAATCACAAGTCTAGAAAAAGTGCATTTAGTGGACTGTGATGAAAATGTTTTAAAAAAAGACCAAATAGAAGTGCCATTGAATCTAACCTAGAAAGTACCATAAGTGATTTTTAACCTGCTCCTTAAAACTGCCTCCAATTTTTCCATTATAACTTGATTTTGAAAATAGAGATTGTGGAGGAAAGTCAAGTTATCATGGATAAATCCATGAAGTTCTAAGAGAGAAAGTTTTTAAAAGTATAAACTGAGGTGTACGTGTGATATAGAGGGTAAACTTTTATTTATGGAGGTTTTATGAGCTTTTAACTTGCATGCCATTTTATAGGGCTTTGTATTCAGAAAAGCTCTGACTATAATTAAAATGATGATGTTGTCAGCTCAAAATATGTAGTTTTTTTAAATATAATTTTTATTTTGATCATAGTGGCTTACATATTGTTGACAATAATAAGATAGGTACATATTACATAAAATCAGGGGAGTTCCCATCACACTTTGTCCTCCTTACACCTCCGTGTTCATCCTACCTCCCATATCCTCCTCCCTCCCTCGCACCCCTGGGCTGCTAGAATATGTGGTCCCCTCTGTACCTAGCTTACTACTTCGTAGTCTTGGTCTTGGTGCCTCCCTTATTTCCCCCTTTAACTGGGAGGCAGGACTAAATAGTTCAAGTCCTGTGGTTTTGTTTGAAGAAGAGAAAAAGTAGTAAACTGGGGTATAAGTCTAATATACCGAAAATGGGTGGAATCTTTCTAGAGGCTCTCATTGTAGGTTTGAGAGACGAAGGAGAAAAAGAAGGTGAAACACCCCAACAGTACAAAAAGAAGTGTCAAATATCCAGTGAGCACTCCAGCAATAACGATAGGCACCAAAATACAAGCCATGGTCTTGAGTTAGCAAATATGGCAGAGCACATAATGAAAGAAACGAAAAGAAGACAAAAAACATTTAACTATATATGGGGACAACAACTTCAATACCCACTCCAAAACAAAGAAATTGACAAAAGCTAGATAGGTAAATAAAAATAAGAAAAAAATAATAAATGAAGATTAAAAAATAATATATAAAATTAAATAATAAAGAAAGAAAGAAAAATGTTTTGTGCTTTTTTCCTTTTTTTCCCCTCCTGCACTGGCACAGTAAATATTGGGGTCATTCGAAAAGGAATTCACTTGGCCTAAGCACTGTGGGGTTTCTCCACCCTTGGAGTATATTATCACGGGATTAGCTATAAGTTCCGTTCAGGTTCAATTACTCTCCCGGTGGTTCTTTCATGGTGTTTGGTAGACTTCTACTCCATCCTGGGTGATGAAATCAGACCTCTGTATCTAGAGATCTCAGTGTCTGCACAGGTCTTGGAGTGGGACTTATGATGAAGCCTTTTTTTTGTGGTTATAGAAATTCTGTTCCTTCAGTGTCATATTAATCCATCTTCTGTGGATTGTGGTCTTGCTCTTTGCACTGACCCTAGGATGGAACCTAGGATAGTGTCTTTCACTTGTTTCCAGAGCCCCATTCGGTTAGAATTGTCTCTGCCAGACCTTTGGAATTGTGGATCATGGTTGTTGTGCAGTTCGTAGTCCAAACCCTAGACTAGGACTTTTTTATTGGTCCCAAGATATATACTTGGTTCTAGCCGTCAGTTATCTGTAAATGGCAATCTTGGCTTTTGGATTGACCAGAGTGACAAGTCTTCTGATTTTGTCTTATTATTAGCTGGTGAGGTTAGATAACCTGCTCTTAGGTCAAGTTGATCCCATTTCCCTCGCTGTCAGGATATCATATTAGGGCTGACACTTGGTGGTGGCCCAGCGGTATTCAGGATGTCCCAGATGGGATTTGTTTCCTGTAGCTGTTGTGAAGAACTGTGTCGATTCTATGTCTGGATCCTGGGTTCAAGGCTGGATGGATGATGTCTAATCACCTGAGGTCTAATTTTGGTCCACGTGACATATTTTCAAGGTGGAGATATTCCTGTATTGTAAACAAGTATGAGTTCCTATCCCTAGTAGATCAGAGCTCTTTTCATATGTGAGATTTCCCCTTTTTTAGTGTGTCTTTGCGTGGAGAAACGGTGCTTCTTTATATTGTCGGTGCATTTGGGTGTGGACAGACAAGGAAAGAGAATCAGGTCACGCATCCAAAAAAGGTAAAAATAGGAATAAAAGTATATGTGCTCACATATGTATATGTAGAACAAACATTTAAAAAATGAATTAACAAAATAATTAAAGGTACAAAGTGGTGCAAGAGGCTATCTTACTTTTGGGGAAAAGCAGGTAAAGAGGTGGTATAATACAGGTCTTATACTTGTGTTGAAAGTATAGGTTTCACTGGGGGGCCCGGCCGTGGCGCTGGAGGTAAGGTGCCTGCCTTGCCTGCCCTAACCTAGGACGGACCGCGGTTTGATCCCCCGGTTCCCCATATGGTCCCCCGTGCCTGCCAGGAGCGACTTCTGAGCGAATTGCCAGGAGTAACCCCTGAGTGTCAACGGGTGTGGCCCAAAAACCAAAAAAAAAAAAAAAAGAAAGTATAGTTTCCACATTGTCTTTTGGAATTTTCTTGTGGTGTGTGGGTTCCCTGGCACCTTTTCATCACATCCCCTGACCTTCTTGAGATTGGCAAAGGATTTGCGGCAGGGAGGTCTTGGAAGAGTTCTTGTATTGGGGATACTTTTAGAGCTAAGTCCGGTTTCAAGTAACAGTGAAACTATTATTCTAATGTTTCATTAGGCCCTGCAAACTATCACTGCTTTCAAATATCAATTTTTTGTACACAAGAAGATGACCAATTTTGTTGTTGTATACAAGATGTTTTTCTTTTGATTATAATGGAGTAAAAGCAAAAGATTATAATACCAGATGAACCATAGTAGCCAAAAGGTAGATGAAAAAAAACAAGAGGCCTTTTACCTCAATTGATGAGGTTCACCCACCTCTCTGCATTTGATGCTTAAAGATAAAATTTATTTTTGTAGAAATTGCCTTAAACTGTAAACTGTGTCATTATGTGCTTCAGATTTCACATTTTAATTTTTTATTTTATTCTTATACTATTTTTCATAATTATATACTTTAAAATTGACAGCCATGTCAATAAAAACAGGGAAGTCACTAGTCTTTGTTATAAACTATTACAATTATACTTTTAATTTTCTAGAAAATTATATGTAACATTTTGTAGAAAGAGTAACATCTTCCCAGAATTTATGTCACCCTCAAATAGTTTTATTTGGGGTATATTTATCTGCCTATGACAAGAGTTTGCAATAGTACAACATGTCCTGACATTCACAAAGAGATTATTATTGTTGTAATTCAAAGAGAATGCTATGTGGATGCATATAAACTATCCCTGTATTCCTGAGCCCAGTGATTATTTTGTAAGTCCTAAGTATTTCCTGAAGTGACCCAAAAATCAAAACCACAAAATATGTTCTAGATCTTTTATTTATCTCTTTACAATGAATTATTCAAACTTTCATTATAGTATGCATTATCCTATTGCGTCTTCTAAATATGCAATATATTTTAAATTTGTTTTGCTTTTTTGGGGCCACACCCAGTGATGCTCAAGGGTTACTCTGGCTATACGCTCAGAAATCACTCCTGGCTAGGGGACCATGTGGACTGACAGGCAATCTAACTGTGGTCTGTCCTAGGCTAGCGCCAGTAAGGCAAATGCCTTACTGCTTGTGCCACCGCTCCAGCCCCATACTTCAATTTTTAAAATAATTATTATTTTAGAAAAATAGAAATGAAGGAGTGGTGGTTTTTTTTTTTCTTTACATAGAGTTACTCTATTTCTAAAGTCTGTTATTATCTTTTTCTAACTATATTAAACTCTTGGTGAAATAAACTTTCTTTTACTGTTTAGTATTACACATGCTACCTGTACATTTTCCTCAGTATTATTTTTTGGATAGTTAGTGTTTGGAAAGTTAATTATCTCTCTTAGAGAATCTTTATTTCCTATGTATATAAAGGATATTTACATTGTGTATAAAATTCTTTTTTTTTTTTGGTTTTTGGGTCACACCCAGCACTGCTCAGGGGTTACTCCTGGCTCCATGCTCAGAAATTGCTTCTGGCAGGCACGGGGGACCATATGGGGCACCGGGATTCGAACCTATGACCTTTTGCATGAAAGGCAAACGCCTTACCTCCATGCCATCTCCCGGGCCCCTTAAAGATTTTTTTTTTTTGGTTTTTGGGCCATACCCGGCGGTGCTCAGGGGTTACTCCTGGCTGTCTGCTCAGAAATAGCTCCTGGCAAGCACGGGGGACCATATGGGACATGGGGAATCGAACCAACCACCTTTGGTCCTGGACCGGCTGCTTGCAAGGCAAACACCGCTGTGCTATATCTCAGGGCCTGTGTATAAAATTCTTAAAGTTAAGCTTTTATAATTTTGCCTTATTGTCTTATTTTGGGAGATGAATGAGATGAAAGTGTTGTGTCCACACTTTGGAAGATTCACTCCTGGCTTTTTGATTAAACATCATGACTAGTTATGATCAGAAATGGAGGTGGGGTAAGATCATGTAAGCCAAGTGCCTTAAATGTTGCAATATACTTCTGGGGACAGTTAAGTGTCTTCTTCATCACATTATACCTGAGTAGGAAGTAGGTTTTAATTTATTGTTAATTTGTTTTAGGAACACAGCCAACTTGTGCTTAAGGTTTACTCCTGTTTCATTGCTCAGTGATCTCACCTAGTAGTAAATTGGCTCTATTTACAACCAGGACTTTAAACTGGAGTTGATCAGTTGAAGTGCCTGCCTACCAAGTATCTCCAGTCACAAATAATTATTATTTTTAATAGTAGATACTTTTTATTTTTTACTTTCAATAATTCTCTTCCATTTCTGATGGATTGAATAGGTTGATCTGTTTTGCTTTGCTTTAGTTAGTTTTGAATGGTTTTTTTTTTGGTGCTTCCTGTTTTGTTATGTTTCTTCCTTGCTGTTCTCTAAAATGTTTGTATTTATGCTATAAATTTTCTTCAATATTTCTTTACAAAGTTCTTGTTATTATTTTCTCAAATATTTCTTTTACTCTGCTCTTCATTCATAGTCTTTGGTATGCAAAATCTAGAGTAATTGATATGATTTTCATTTCTTCAATGTGTTTTTTCTTTCATATATTTCTTTAATATTTTAGGCTTTGTGATTATTTTTTTGTTTTCTTGGGCTACATCCGTTTGATGCTCAGGGATTACTCCTGGCTAAGGGCTCAGAAATCGCCCCTGGCTTGGGAGAACCATATGGGACACCGGGGGATTGAATCGCGGTCCTTCCTTGCCACCTCACTGGCCCAGGCTTTGTGATTTTTTTTAATGAAATACCATTATTATCACTTATTTGTTACTCATTGACACTTACATAAGTGTCAAGAGAAATTGGAACTCTTTTTTCTTTTAGAACAATTAGAAATTATTTTTTATAATTAGTGCAAAATTCTTGAACACTGTCAGTTATATTTTATATCAATTTATATTAATTTTGCTGTTCTTTTTAATATATATTTATTTAAGAATCATGATTACAAAAATACTTGAAGATGGGTTTCAGTCATAAAAAGTATAGCCCCCTTCACCAGTGTGACTTTCCTGCCACCAATGCCCCCTCATTACATTTCTCCCCCACTCCCTGCCTGTATTCAAGATATTCTATTTCTCTCAATAACTACCATTCTCATAATAGAGAAGAAAGAGTAAATGAAAAAAGAAACTTTAATCTGAAATAAAATTATTCTTTCTTCACTCTTTCATTTGTTTTGTTTGGTTTTTGCTTTAAGGGTCACACTGGCTGTGCCAGGTCTTATTCCTGATTTGTTTCTCAGGATCACTCTTGGAGAGGCTTGCTGGACCATTGTTGTTTGGGGGATTAAACCCAAGTTAGCTGGGTTCAAGACAAGCATCTAAGTGCTGCATTATCTCTATCTTAAGAACAATTCATTTTAAGACAAGTGAATTTAAGACATCTAAGACAAGAAGAGATCTGATTAGATTGTGCTTCTATCTAAATATACAAACTAACATTGTACGTAACTTCTCATCAATATTGCTGCTAACAGATCTTTTGTAGTCAGATGTAGTTATTCATCTATGTAAATTCCATGAAGTTATATTCGAATTTTTACTTTAACTCAAAATTTTAGTATTTATACCAACAATGAAAGACTTGCTTTTCAAAATGTAGAGTACAATGACATAGAAGCAATGCTGGCATCTATCAGGTAAGATGATTTGATAAAAAAAATAAATAATGGCTGCCAATACTTCCCAAGTATCCTGGACTGGGGTAATATCTTGTTGGACTCTTAGAAAAGATGGAACTTAGATTTCTCCTTTCTGCATGAACTACAGCAGTCCAGCACCATAGGTTACTGCTCTGACAGAAATGACCCAACTATACAACTCAGCCTTACCAAACCTCCAAGCCACCAAATATGTTTCACATATATAAACCCTCTATGTCTCAATAATTTAGAGTCATGTTAGACCAGTAGTATCACAGGTGTTGAGTCTGGAAAAGAGGTGACTTGATTTTGGGGTGTAACCTTTTAAATTTTGTGTTTTTATGACTTGAAAATATTATTTCATTTTTATATTAGCTAGTTTTTCCCTAACTCCCCAAGGACCCTGATAACCCTCACAGTCGGGCAAATTCCTCAAACCTAAAGTAGCCTGGCCCCTGAAGATGAGGAGAATTCAGGCACACTTGACAAATATTTCCTTGACAGAAAATTTAAACTTATACAATCTGTGTAACCTATGTTGGAATGGATATTATTGACATAGTATGTTCTTAGTTTTTAATAGGAATAGTGATTTCTTAGTAATAGATGAGATGGCAACTTTAGTCATGGGCTGCAATTTCAAGGTAAGAAAGTCTAAGCTCAAGGAGACAGCTTATTCCTGGAACCAGGCAAAGAACATACCAAGGAATGCAAGGACATCTTGTTTCCCATCAGACACCTTGATCCCCACAGAGGAGATCCCCGCAGAGGACAGATAGCCCTTGAAAATTAGGGCAGAGTAATTGCAATTGCACACAGTCACTAAAAAAGGAATAACACATAGACAGAATTAATAGTATAGAATAGGGTGAAATCTAGTTTAGTGCTATTTTTATATCTGTCACTAGCTTGCCTGAGGTAGAAACATGGGACCCCATACTCGTTTCTCCCAACAGCCCAATACCTCCACCCTGGTCACATGAGGCATCTCTGCCCTACTAGTAAGGGGTCCTCCTAGACCAAATCAGTACACGCCTAAAGACCACCTGGAGATCCTACCCGTATCACAAAAATGCCATCGGAATAAGGGCTGGAATTAATGATCTCATGAAGGGCTGTACAGACGGGTTCTCCATCCTGTAGGTTAGGAGACCACCTGAAGGGTTTGACCTGTATCTCTGTATGCCATCAGTCTAGGAGTTGGGGGTAAATGATGTCATAAAGGGTAAATGATGTCATGAATTGTGCCTTTTCTGTAAAAAAATCATTGGGTGATTCAAACTGTATAAACCTATAAAATACTTTGATCTGTATGCTCATTATCATATGAATTCCCTTAAATATTTCTAAATTTGGATACTCGGGATCTCAGTGCAGTCCGAATTCCTGGCTTGCAATGATGCCCCAGAATTCTAGAAGGGAAATAAACCTGTGTGTGATTGCATTCTCAAGATTGGTGACTCCTCATTAGGCAGCGGGCTTTTTTCTTCCTGGGACCCCTGGACATCCTCGACTCTTGTTACCCTCCACGGGTTCAAGGGATCTCCAGTCCCAGACCCCATTACAGGGCTAGGCCAGTTAGATGTATTTAAAACAGGGAATCTGATGGAAAGTTACATAAAATTTTTCCAAGCCCAGTGAACCTAAACACTAACAGAGAAGGCTCAATTAACACAATTCACTGCCCAGTAAAAACTTATACACTGACTTTAAACACTGTGGAGAGATAAAAGGATAATTTAAAATTGACACTCATTGATTTAAGTTTCGGTAATTCCAATTGCCTTTGCGTGTAACAAAAAATATGAAGTGAATATTTTGTGCCTGCATGGAGGCCGGCTATGTTGATGAGTGAGAAATTAGCACACTGATGAAGGGAAGATAGCACTGATGACAGTATTGATGGTTGAAACCTAATGCCTGAAACAACTGTATTATAAAAAAAGTGGTCAATCATGGTGCTATAATAATGAATAGAAAAAATAAAATAGATGCAGAAAAGGTAAATGAAAGATCATTGGTAAGAAATTGGTCTGAATGTCTCAAGTCATGTTTTAAGAAGTAATAAGTAAAATAGAAATTACTTATGGTGGTATTTATTTTCTTTATAAAACTTTTAATTATATATCAACACATTATATTCAGACATTAAATACCTTAAAGTCTTCTTTTTAGTAGTAGTAAGGACTGTGAACAGGGTGACCAATAGTGTGATAAAATCACCCCTAATTGTGAGGAAACTTCAGACAGACTCACCTTTCAAAGAGCATTTAAATGAGAAAAATTAGAGCAATAAATTATATTTTTACTTTTTGTGATATAAATACTTTGTCAGACTCATCAGTTTTACAACACATGATGATAATTCCCAATAAAAAGGATGTCATCCCTGAAATATAATTTTTAGGAAATCTAGTACAGCAGTTTCTAATATTTGTGAGAAAGTGGTACACTGATTTTGAGATAATTATACTCTAATTAAAAATCTATGAGTTAATTATATTTATGAATGTCCATTTAAACTTTTCTAGTATTTCACATAATGTACTCATATATTTAAATATTGCCCTCATTTTATCAAGTAGAATGAATTCAATCCCTCTTACCTATTGTTCTGATTTTTCCTCCTGTTTGTGTTATTTGGCAATTAAATAAAATCTGTGTGGTTCAGGTTGAGAAATTATTTTTTCTTAGAAGACACTAATCAGAAATTACTTTGAGAGAATCATGTAACAATAACTATGAAAATTATGTATTTCCTCTGAACATTACCCCCAGGGTAATGTCACATCAAGATATACTGCAGTTTAACAATATTAATCATCTTTGCCTTAATCTATTTAGTATTTTATTTAAAATGCAGTGATGCTTTTAGCCTGTGTCTCCTCAGAGAAACCTCTTTTTAAATATATCAACCTATTTGCTAATTCTACAATCTTAGTTTTATCATGTCTTTTTTTTTTTTTTTTTGGTTTTTGGACCACACCCGGTGACGCTCAGGGGTTACTCCTGACTATGCGCTCAGAAGTCGCTCCTGGCTTGGGGACCATATGGGACACCGGGGGATCGAACCACGGTTCGTCCAAGGCTAGCACAGGCAAGGCAGGCACCTTACCTCTAGCGCCACCACCCGACCCCAGTTTTATCATCTCTTAAAAAAGATGTTATTTTTGTTTATATTGCCTAATAAGGCCCAGCTTAGGTCTAAAAATGTAAGGTATTTATAATCCTCCATGTTCTCTGTAAATCTGAACAAAAGCAATATTTTTGGTGGGGAGCAGGGCAAATTCAGAGATTATTCCTAGCTCTGTCCTCAGAAATCAAATTTGGTAGTACTCAGGGGACCATATATGATGCTGCATCTAATCAAAGTTGGCTACATGCAAAGTAAACTTCCTACTCATTGTAAAACCATCCAATTTTTAATACCCATTTTTATTGTCACATTATGTGATACTCAGGGTTTACAGGAATTAATTCTGAAAATGGTCAGGACACCATTTTGGATGCTGAAGGATTAAACCTGGGTAGGCCAGTTTCAAGACTAATGGTCTGTCAACTTTATTATCTATCTGGCCTACAAGAATTTTTTTTTTTTTTTGGTTTTTGGGTCACACTTGGCAGTGCTCAGGGGTTACTCCTGGCTCCATGCTCAGAAATTGCTCCTGGCAGGCACCGGGGATCATATGGGGCACCGGGATTCGAACTGATGACCTTTTGCATGAAAGGTAAACGCCTTACCTCATGCTATCTCCCGGGCCCCGCCTACAAGAATTTTTAGTAGATATAAAATTAACTAAAAAATTTTGACATTGAATTAAAAAAATGGGGCTGAAATGATAGCAAAGTAGGTTGAAGTTTGCCTTGCATTTGGCTAATCTAGGTTTAATCTCTGGCATCCTATATGGTTCCACAAGTCTACCAAGAGTGATTTCTGAGAGCAGAGCTAGGAGTAACCTCTGACACTGTTGGGTGTGGCCCCTAACCGCAGCCCCAAATATTAATGGAGAGGTCCAATCCAAATGTCATAAAATAAAAAAATGATATCCTGGAGCAATATAAAGTTGATAATTCTGGAAAATATCCACCACACTAAGAATAGGGGCTCTGATGGAATTAGAGTCATTAGAAATTAAAATTTGGTGAAAGTAGTCCCACAAATCTAAAACACAAATGTACCAATAAAAGACACTAGCTCTCTGGCATGTTTGCTGAGAAGCTCAGTTTAGTCTCTAAGAAATTTAGATTTCAACTATTTTGATAGAGACCCCACTTACTAATACAAATAGGAAATCAAAAATAACTGCTGCTTTTTTAAAACTACAATAGGGGGGAATTGCTGCTAGGACAATGCTGACATGAATTGTGAGAATAACAAAAATATTATGACAACTCAAACTCCTTTATATTTTCAGTCTTTCTTGAGAATTTGATCTTGGCTTAATGTAGAAGTAATGAATGTATAATAGAAATGAAATGCAGACACCCATCTAAGTCCTATATTGAAGAATACTATTGTACTGAAATTATAACTATAAAAACAAGTTTCTAGTATTCAAAATATACAATTATACTTTATAAATCATTTCTATAGAGTATTTGTGTAAATATATGAATTAAAATATCTTTTGAAATGATATATTTTTGATGGATAGGAAATTCATAAATATCAAAGAAAATTTTAAACAAAGAAAATTTACTAACTCTTTTGAATTCTGTTCTTTCATTTTGCCTAACTTACTTTTGTTTTATCATTTGTTTCACCTTGATAGAGGAGATGTGTTAACACTAGAATCCACAAATATAAAATTTCAGACTATTAAAATGACCTATCCACTTCAACAGATGCATTCTCTAAGGGCAGGATTCTCTATGGCATAATAAAGACAGCTTTGAAAAGAATATCATTAGGAATCTAATACCATATTCTCAGTACATCATATCACATTATGGGATGCATTATCCTTCTGCTGTTCAAATTTTATTCCCATTACCACAAAGAAAAGAATGCTAAGAAAATAAAATATTAAGAGTTTCCCTTGTTTAAAGGCTTATGAGTTATTATTACTAATGAATTTTTATCAATGTAACATGGAAAGAAAGACATTACATATTTATAGCCATCTATTTTTTAATATGTGATATGTTGAGATATTTTGCTACAGTTTGTTGAGTTATCTAAGCAGTGTTCAGATCAGGTCATTCTAACTCAATGCAGAGGCTCAAGGATGTAATACTTTTGAGGCTCTTTTGCCAGAAATTACCCGGGATACCAATTCAGTGTGAAGTAGCTTCAGAACTTTCTCCAGCATAGCTGAGGGAACCATCTGGTTCAGGTATCTAATCAAGTTCTGTATCATAGGATGCATGTGTTTTAATATCTCTCTGTTCCATATTGTTTTAACAGCTGTGTCTCTCTGTGTCTCTGATCTTCTATTTCCCTGTTTCCTTGCCTCTCCATTTCTCCCTCTCTTTATCTCTCTGTCCTCTCTGTCTCCTATTTTTCTCTTAAGCGGTATTTATTCTTGTAATAAATAATTTAAATTTAATCATACCAAAGACTTTCCCAAAATGCATATATGCATACAACTTGCCTTTCTGGTCTGTGAAACAAATATTAAAATTTCTTATCATGGTTTAATTATACATATTCCTGAGGGATTCTTACTGTCCTAGGGTTATATCTCTATAACTAAGACAATTTATAAAATCTATGCCCACATATTAGCCAACTTTTGCTTTGTTCATGTGAATCAAGTTCATTCTAATGGAGGAGTGTAGAAGCATTTTCTCTTAGAGTTAGTTTCTATCTTGAGCCCTTCACAATAAAGTTCTTACAAATATGCTACACTAGATAATTAATTATTTTATTAAATATCTAAAGAAAAGATTGTAACATACTTACTGCATTTGGAATTTGTATAGATATCGCACAAATATGGTCACTGACCGACCAGTGAGTACACTAACGTGACTTGGACGAGTGAATAGCTGGAAGGGCATAGATTTCAAAATAGAAAGTTTAGCCACAATTGAAAACCAAGAATTTGAGCTGAATTATTATAGGATATAATGCTCCATAACATAGAAAGGCAAGTAAAGATGAAAAGTTGCTATTTATATCAAATAAAATTTATGTAGGACAGTTTAGAATGTAAGTAATAGTGAACAGTGACTTCAATTATACCTTAATTTTATAATTATAGTCAATTTATCAAATATAACTTTCTGATTGACAGAAAATTTTAGAAATCTGTGTGAAAAATTAGTTTATTAGTATTTGTATACTTTTATTTTATTTTGTTTTGTTTTGTTTTTTTTTTTTTGGTCTGAGGGTCACATTTGGTGACAATAGGGATTATTCCTGACTATGAGTTCAGAAATCGCTCCTGGCTTGGGACAACATATGGGACACCAAGGGATCAAACCGCGGGCCATGCTATATTGTGTGTGCAAGGCAGATACCCTACCACTTGCCCCACTGTTCCATCCCTAACTATACATTTATTTTAAACAGGTTAATGGATTTGAGTTTAATATTTGCATATGTGTCATTTATATTGCTAACAAAAAATTTTAAGATATTTTAAATCATGGATATTTTATTTTAAGTAGTATTAAGTGTTGTTCAATGTTTATAATTTACATATTTCTAACATTAACAATATGATAGTGTGACTCCATTTTAGGACAGGGGAGACCTATGTTATGTTTAGAATAAAATAGCTTTCCTTTATTTCTTACATGAAAATCAATTGCAATAAATATTTATAAATGTGGACTGGAGAGATAATTCAATGGTAAGATGATTGCCTTACATGTGCCTGACCTAGTTTTGGTATCCAACAGCTCATTTGTTTTCCCAACCTATCAAGAGCGGTCCCTGACCATAAAAGCACTGTAGATATTGAACACTGCTGTTCTGTCCTCAAAATATATAAGAAACACAAAGCAAACAAAATGCATTTTTAAAATACCTTTTACTGGGGTCTCATATATAAGTAGGGGAAAAATTTTAATAGATTGATAACTGTATTTTTCTTTACTTCATATCTCCTTCTTAACCTCTCTCTCTTTATCTTTCTCTATTTTTTTCATTTCTTGTTCTTAGACAATCTTATTTAGTGTTAAAATTTAAACAAGTCAGTGGCAAGAGCAATATAGCACAGCTGTAGGGTGTTTACCTTGTACACAGCTGACCCAGGATGAGCACAGGTTTGATTCTTGCATCCCACATTCCCTGAGAATGCCAGGGATGATTTCTGAGCAAAGAGCCAGGGGTGGCCTCTGACCATCACTGGGTGAGGTCTATTTCCCCAAAAAACAAACAAACAAACAAAAACTAAAGTCAATCATAATGATTCACATGAGAATGAAAAGACTGAAAAACTGTAGAATATATGGACTATATTATGAGTAGAATTTAGTTAGATTTCAATTTCTGGTTACTAAAATAGATTTTAATAGATAAATGAGAAATTAACAACTGAGATGTGTTTCTTAAAGCTATTCAAAGTTTCATATTTGATATTAGGGCTTGCTCTCAGTCTCAGATACTATTTTTATAACAAAGGATATCAAGTAACCTGTATAAAATATTGGGAGTAAGGGACAGCATATCCAAAATATTTTTCACCATGAAAGATCATTATTATCTGGAAACTGCAGTTAGACATCTTGAGGCAACGAGAAGCACAGAATAAGTACAGAATAACAGATACACAACAGTATCAAGCCTAGCTAAAATTATTAATTTATTAGTAATAATCCAGACTCATCTGGCAAATTAAATTTCAAGAGTCTTTGTTAAAGAAAGAGAAAGAGGTCAGAAATAGTGAAAGAGATGTGATGCTGAAAGCAGATGTCTGAATATTACAAATTGGAGAGCAGGAAATTGGGATGCCTGTAAATGCTGGAAATGAAAAAGAATACACTCACCAATTTGACTTTCAAGTAGACAAATATAGGCAAAGTCATTTCAGGGAAAATCTCTGAAACTGTAAGATTATAAATATTTATAGTTATGTTAATATTTATATAATATATTATTTGACATAATATACATTATACATGTAGTTTATGTATTATATTATATATTATGAAATAAGGTATATTATATATACAGTATATAATACATTTTATATTTATATTTATAAAATTATACATTTGAGTTTTAGGTCAATAAATTTGTGATAAGTTTTTAAAAGCAATAGGAAACTAAAAATATCCAAATATAAATATAATGGGACAGATTGGGGAGAGAAATAGTCCACAAAAGATGTCATAAAACAGTTAATACCTTTCAGAGACAGCTGGGATTTAGAGCAACATGAAAATTGTGGTCAGAATGACAGACTAATAATTGAAGTATATGGAGACTTTTAAAGTAGAACAAAACTTGAAAGAGCATTGTGCACTGAATTGGGCTTCTTAGCTAAGAGCACTGTAACATCTAGTCTCATTTTCCTTAGAATTCTCTACAAAAACTTAGATCATTTCTAATTTAGAAACACACTCAAAACAATACAGTTTGACTGCAGTTTCTTTCCTTTGAGTACACATCCCTCAAACCTTCTGCATATTCTTTTATATTTATTCTATAACTTTCCTTCATTCCATCTGGCAAACAACTGTTCACACTATCACAGAATTCCCTTCCTTTGGACTTTTAGAAATGACAGGAAATTTTAATTCCAAATAGAATTAAAAATGTATATGCATAATGGTTGTTCTATGTGTGATGCAATTTTGAGAAACATTTTATTTTTGAGAAACATTTTATTTTTCCGTTTTCTTGTTACTTTCATTTTTTTTTTTTTTTTTTGGTGCTTCATGGCACTAAGTAGTTTTGTATAAATACAGGCAGGCAGGGTTTTTTTTTTCTCACTGTAGTGGTGATTACTTCTCACACACAGGACATCTTAAAAGTCAAATAGGGGACTGCTTGCAGGGAAATGAAATTAAAAGTGGTTGAGGTTAAATAACAGGAACAGGTCCAGTATAATTGATACTGTTACAAGTACTTTGATATTCTCAGAGAGACTATAGAGGTGGATTGGCCTATTGGAAATTGTCTAAGGATGTCTAGATCTGCACTGACTGACCACATCTGGGACTCTGCTCTCAGCACTAAAAAAATTTCTGGAGATCAGAGTCTATCTAGCCCAACCTTGAAGAGCAACTGGAACAGAATACCTCCACCAGGACACACCTACAGAGGATGAGGGCCTCCTCTGACTCATCTTGCTAACCTAATCTTCATGTCTTTACATAGGTCAAGTTTGGGTAACTCTCACGTGACTGGTAAATTATTAATGCCTTTATTGATAACCTCATGCTCTGTCCTAGATCAATCTCCAGAAATTCCCTGTAAATAATGTGGTGCCCCAAATGGAGATTTTTCCAGCCTTTCTGGTTTACACATAGGAACAAGTCAAATATATTCAGCTATCTGGCAAGAATTAAAGTGAAAATCGAGAGTAAAATTATTTTT
>PVKC010015143.1:0-21657 GCA_004027635.1 Crocidura indochinensis | reverse complement strand
CTTCCTTCCTTCCTTCCTTCCTTCCTTCCTTCCTTCCTTCCTTCCTTCCTCTCTTGTATATGTGTTTTATTCTGAGCTCCAAATATAAGAAGGGAGATTTAGAAAAGTGGTAGAAGACCTCTTAGCTGGGACAAGAGAGAATCCTTGCTACAGAGATCTAGGAAAGGCCGCAGAGTGAGCTTCAAGATGAAGGGACTGACCTGTAGAGTGAAGAAGTTGCCTCAGGTCAAATCAGGGAAAGCAGTGCTTCCAAGTGTCTGACCCCTTCCCTCTTTCACTGACAACCTCACCTGTCTGCATGGGGAATGGCAGATCTTTTCCTCTGGGTCTCACATTCCTTTCTCTGCAGCAGGATATTTTTGGCGCTTCTGGGAACTGTATTTTCTTTGAGGAAAAAGCCTGATTTCTCTATAATGGTAAAAACAAAGAGTGAGATATCACAGCCACATTTGGAATTATAGCCAGACAATCCACGCAAAGAGGTCAACTGATTTTGACTACTCTGAGCGGGCCTTTTGACAAATAATTCCTTTTCAGGAGTGCACTACACCTAAGATTAAAAAAGCACTTCTGGTGTGTGCCCTTCCTGAGTGGGGTGTAACAGTTCACTCTTCTTTATTAAAATCTCCTGCTGAACTCTCCTCTATTCTCCCGCTCTCCTCCCACTACCTTGAAGGTTTCTCTACCTGTCACTTCATATGCTAATTCTAGCTCTTATCTCATTGGTTCAATACCCTTTCTTTTCTCCCTGGCTACGCCCCAAGAATTTGGCTATTTAAGGCCCACTCAGAAAATAAACCCTCTCTCTGGACTCTCCCTCACCACCGGTCACACCATGTAATTCTGGTGGTTTCATTTATTTCATTTCATTTCATATTTTATAATTCATATTTCATATTTCATCCATTTCGTGCATCTGCTTGATCCCATGGATAAATAATACCCACTAAGGTTTGCTTCAGGGACTTTTTATCAAATTATGATAAAAAGTTCGCAACATGAAACTCTGAGATCTGAGCAATTGCCCTGTGTCTCTGTTGTTCTGTGAGACATTTCTGCTGCTTCAAGCTTTTGAAGACATCTGGGCCACTGGCAGCATGGTGGTCTCATGAAGCCGGCACCCTGGCTTTGCTCTACCCCAGTCATTCTGTGCCTTACTCCATATGAGACCATAATATCTTGTACCTTGTAAGGATGGGAGCTGACTAAGCCTGCTAGATCCCCAGTATCCCAAGAAATGAGCTCCCAACACATGAGGGCTCCCAACCATTTCTACTCTTTTGCCTACTTCCTGCACCTTTTCTTTCTGAGCTGTAGGAGAAGCAGAGAGGAGGTGTCTAGGAGCTTGCACCCAAGTCCTCCATCTGCAGTGAGTACCTCACTCAAGGTGACATATAGACCATACTTAGGGACTTGGTGCTGTACACATAGGGCCAGAGCCTGCCTGTCTGTGGGTCCTGTAACTTATGCTAAGTTGGGCCTACATTTATACCTATTGTAAGAATGATGTATGATTCACATGTTCCCTGCAAAGGGAGTCCTCACATTAGCTTCTGTCTGCAATCATCCCCCAAAATGATTGTCAAGAGGAGAAAGATAATAGAACTAGCACAACCTAATGAGAAGTGCTGCAGAGAGAAGCAGAAAAGTGTGTTGAGTTTTGCCAGAGGTCAACCCAGGAAAGGAGACATTGAGGTGGGGTCTTGAAGAATGTGTAGTTTATCTAGAAGTACAGTGGTAGCAAGACCTTTGAAACATAGGGCATATTGTGTGAGAGGACCTCTGTGAAGATGATGGATGAGGTACAGAAAGTGAATTGGTCGGGAGGGGTCAGGGCACATTCCTGGAAAAATGTCAAAGAACTTTTGGGCTTGAAACAGCAGATTCAGAATTCTGGGTTGGCCTTTTGCACAGAGGGACACTGATGGAATGAAGGAAAGCTCCATTGCCAGTTTGGTAAAGCCAATTCTATTTATTCTAACAAAGGCTCCCTTAACACTGAACTAGCAAATATTGCAATTTTGCCAATAGGAGAAAAATCTTTTGAGCTTCTGGTGGCAACATTTCCCTGAACTGATCAATACATAACCTTGTTTTGTCTGTGTTTCTCTTTAAGGGCATCTTATTTAATATATATCATTGAATCATTAACATTGACCTCAGAGCCAATGGCACTATAATTCATATCTAAAAAAACAAAACCCTTAACATGTGCATTTTCCCTCCTGGCTCTGCCCAGTGGTTCTGGTAATTCTGGGCAGCACTTCAGCACTGTGCTTCGGGGCTTGTTTAAACAGCAAAATCACCATCGCAAAGCGCAGAGATGTGGAAAAGTGGCACTAAATCGATCCCAAGCAGGACCCTCTTTACAGTCTCTGTAGACATTGTAAAGCAGTTGCCTTGTTCAGCTTTAGCCAAGTATATGCCTGCCAGTGACTCAAGTTTTCCTGCCCTGAGTGCATCTGGGATGAGTGAAGAAAGCACCCAGAGTACTACTCTGAGGTTCCAAACACATCTTAGGGAGTAGACACACTCCCAGATGTGGAATTTGTGACTCACAAAGATCACTGCATGTCGGAAAGTTCTGTGGAAGAGGAAGAAAGTCCACATTCCGTGACTTGGACTTGGGAGCAGCCAGAGAGTTGGATTTGAAGTTGTTTGATATTTGAGCAGATGATACTCACAGAGAGGAGGATAACAGTGGGGGTCCCAGGTAGCTGGCTGTGCTGAGAAGGCAGGTGGCAGCCTTCTGAGGGTCCTGG
The DNA here is from genome assembly GCA_004027635.1 of Crocidura indochinensis. Lineage (NCBI taxonomy): Eukaryota > Metazoa > Chordata > Mammalia > Eulipotyphla > Soricidae > Crocidura > Crocidura indochinensis. Next base: position 18,895 of record PVKC010015143.1, on the reverse strand, counting down.
GGGTGGGGTATGGGGTACAGGAATGATTCACACAGATACATTTCAGATGTTGGGGAAACACCGAGTTCAGCATTTTTTGTGGGCTGATTGGGAATGTGTGGGGAACAGCCCTTGTGGGCTGCCCACAGCCAACAACTATTGGCAAGGCTGGTTATATGCTTTGGAATGTACTTTCCAGACTCCAGGGGTTGAAAGGAGCCCCAGGGGTGGAATAGATGAGTTTGGGAACTGAGGAAAAAAAGGTTCAGGGCTGAAGAGATGGTGCAGGGGTCAGGCATGCCAGCCCATGGTTATACCCTAGTACTATATGTCCTTGAATACAAGTGGATGTAGGCTTAGAGCCTCCCCATCCTCCAAAGCACTGCTGAGTGTGGTTCTATAGTCCTCAAACTCTACTGGCATGCCCTGATACTATAGGACCCAAGCAATGCTACATTATTGGACCCTAATATTGAACCGTGGCCCTGAGACGCTTTGAGAACTAATTGGAGGCAACTCTCAGATTAAAGAGATTATAAGGAGAGTTGTAAAGACTACTGCAATTTAAGAAGTGGGCAGAGGTTGTGAAAGCAGTAGGGCATTTGCCTTGCATGCGCTGACCTAAGACAGACTGTGTTTAGTTCCCCCAGCACCCCATATGGTCTCTAGCCAGGAGCGATTTCTGAGTACATAGCCAGGAGTAACCCCTGAATGTCACTGGGTGTGACCCCCCAAAAAAAAATAAAGCAGAGAGGAGTTATTGTCAGCGGAGGAGAGAGAAATGAGGGCTAATGGGACAGGGAGGGAGTAAATATGCTCAAGAGAACCATCCAGAACCCCTTCTGCCATCATTTTCTCTCAACCTCTCCCCAGCAGAGCCAAAGTAAATTGATACAGGGCATGGGACAGACTCTAGAGCCTGGGGGAGGTAGTACTGATGACCCCTGCCAGGGAGGTATATAGTCAGGGAAATGGACCAAGCAATGAGGCTGGGAGAAGGAGAGACAGAATCAGTACAGACAGAAGGTTCAGAGTCTCTGGAGAGACACCTGACCAATGTTTGTTCTTCTTTCCTGATCTGCTTGGTTCCCTGGGTTCCCCAGTTTCTCATTTTCAGCACCTGTGTCTTCCATGAGCTCTTCTGCCTCATACTGACTCTTCTAACAGACCCACGGACAGGCCAAGCTCTGGCCTGCTGACCTGAGCAGAACTCTCTGGTCACCAGCTACCCACAGCGTCCCTTCTAAATTCAGCAGGTAAGGGAAATGAAGGTCCCAGGTCCTGAGACTGATCAATTAGCTGCCAGAACTCCTGGGCCTGAAGGACACAGTCTACTCTTGGCTCTGGAGCAGAGGGATGAATCTGTCTTTGAGGGCAGGAAGCTGGGATGGTGGGTGCCCTTCACACTGCTCTGGAAAGTAGGAGAAGCAGAAAAATTGGGTAACAGTGTGGTTAACTTCTGTGATTGACTTCTGTATGCCAGATGCCAGCCGAAAAGCTCTGTGCATTAACACAGAACCACTTCTTGCTCTCATGTCTATCCCCTCCCCAACAGCCAGTTCTCAGAAGTCTTCCGGCAAAATGCTAGCTGAAATGGCCTGTGAAGGCTTTGCACCATCCAACTTCTGCCATACTTTGCTCTCAACCTCTAAACTTCCCTCCTTTATCTCTCGCTGCATAGGTCTTCTTTCACATACAAATTTTCCAGAGTGTAGGACTCTTTTCATCTTTGAGGCACAGACCCAATGTTCTGCTCTCTTTTAGTGAGCATCAGCTTAGGTTCCAGATCTTGAATCATATGTCACTCTCAGAAGTAGCCTGCATTGGCCGAGAAGCTCTTCAGTCCTTGGAATGAGGTCTGGGAAGCTATTATCTTGGTTTGCAACCCTATAGCAATGTCCCAGATAGGTCATGGGTGTCCCTGACCTATTCCTATTCTGTCCTCCTTTGGATTGCGCTGGTTCTGAGAATCAAACTCACTCCTTCAGTTCTACCAATGGACATAGCATTCAATCCAGAGTAGGTACCTGATGGGTAGTTGAGGATGAATGGATAAAGAATTTTGTCTCTCAAAGAGTAAGCTCAGAACAGAGTACTGGAATGGTACAAGTTTTAGAACCCAGGTAATCAGAGGTTTTCTTTTTTTTGGGGGGGGGGTGTTTGGGTCACACCTGGCGGTGCTCAGGTATTACTCCTGGTTCTGCACTATTGCTCTTGGCAGACTTGGGGGTCCAAATGGGATGCCAGGAACCAAACCAGGATTCATCCAGCATGTATGGCAAATGCCCTTCTTATTGCTCTGGCCCCAGGACTTAGTCCTCCTGCTACCAGACTGTGACCCTGGTAAGATTTCTGAGTCTCAATGGGGATGTGTATTTTCATCTGAAATGTGGGAACCTCTGTAGTACCTGCCTTAGAGGAGTATAGGGAGGGTGTGATGAGCACCAAGACAAGACATAATTACCTGGCACATAGAACCACTGTCAACTGCTGTTGTTCTTGGCAAGGCCTGTGTCTGGGAGTGAGATTGCATTGAGGCTATTTCTGCTTCCTTTTCTTCATTATTAACTGATGGTCTTGGCAGTGTTTATCACAGCTCTGATCCTGAGAAATGGGTGGTAGTGGGAGAAGGACCCAAAGAGACTGTCACCTGTTCTCTAGTGGCTTCTGACCTAGAGGGGAGCAGGGGCAACCTGGCAGCTTATAGATTCTGGAGAGATAGTACGATGGATAGGGCACTTGCCGGGTTTGATCCCTGGCATCCCATATTGTCCCTAAAGCACCTCCAGAAGTGATTTCTGAGTGCAGTCAGGCGTAACCCCTGAGGACTGCCAGATAGGGCTGGAGCAATAGCACAGCAGTAGGGCATTTGCCTTGCACATGGCTGACCTAAGATGGACTTCAGTTCAATCCCGGCATCCTATATGGTCCTCCAAAGCCAGGGACAATCTGAGCATATAGCCAGGAGTAACCACTGAGCATCACCAGGTGTGGCCCCCCAAAAACAAACAAACAAAAACCAAAATTAAACCAAAACCAAAACAGAAAATTAGAGTTATCTATCCAAAGGGTATCCTGTGCAGCGGGGACATCTACATTTACAGAACCCCATGCTAGCATTACAAAGGGCCTGCCCTAAGCTGCAAAAGTGGGATTTCCTCTGGAAATGAAGAGAGGGACTTCAAAGTCCAGTGAGGCTTGGTGAGTGCATTTTCAGTAGGGAAATGGTGGCAGTGGTGGTGGAGGGAAAGGGGTTGGAGGTGTCTGAGTTTGGGAAAGAGGCAGGCATGACAGAGAACAGGTAGAGCCCAAAGCTGCACAGACCTGAATTCAAATCCTACTTCTGTTCCCTGAGTATGTGGATTGTCCAAACTATTTCTTTTCACCCAGCCAGTTTCCCTTCTGTGGGAGGAGTGAGAATGGAGGAAGGGAGACCTTTGGGAAGTCTGAGCATTACAGCTGGTAGTGGAACCCTCTTCTTTCCCCACAGTCAGATTATTGTTCTGACTGGGAGAACCAATGCTCTAGCTGTACTTCCTGGAAATCAGATCACTGTGAGCCCTGATGGCAGGTTTCCTGGACAACTTACTTTTTGTTTTTGTTTTTTTAGGTCACACCTGGCAGTGCTCAGGGATTACTTCTGTCTCTACACACAGAAATCGCTTCTTGCAGGTTCGGGGGACCATATGGGATGCCGGAATTCAAACCACCATCCTTCTGCTTGCAAGGCAAATGCCCTACCTCCATGCTATCTCCCCGGCCTGGACTTTCTTTTCTTCCTGGGTTGTGCATCTGGGTCTCTATCCTTTATTTCTGAGCTCTAGGGGAGCTGGTGGCAGTGCCTGGTTGGGACCCTCCCCCTCCCTATAGCCAGTCACACAGTGAGGAAGATGGCTGGTCCCAGCCACCTAGTGACTTCCATCCCTAGCAATTGACTACCTCCATAACAGAGCACTGAGAATGGATAAATATTTTATTTTATTTTATTTTATGTTTTTGTTTTTTGGGCCACACCCGGCGGTGCTCAGGAGTTACTCCTGGCTATCTGCTCAGGCAGGTATGGGGGACCATATGTGACACCGGGATTCGAACCAACCACCTTTGGTCCTGGAACGGCTGCTTGCAAGGTAAATGCCGCTGTGCTATCTCTCCAGGCCCATGGATAAATATTTTATGTAGCCTAACCTGCTGCTATTTCAGGACTAAAGAGGTAGCCCAATAGGCTTGGCATGATGGAGGCCTGGTTCCACCTCTGCTATCATGTGGTCTCTTGAGTATAGTTAAGTGTAACCTCCTGAACAGCATGCCAAAGCATCTCTGATCACTGTGGGCAGGATCACAGAACAGAAAAGAACAGAACAGAACAGAACAGAACAGAAGTCTCTTCTTTGGGCTCTGACCTGGCTGCTTAGAATTGCTTGTCGGTCAAGGACTAGAGGGACAACCCACAGGCTTCTGCAAACAATCAGACAGACCTGGCTTTTAAATTTTTCCACAGAAGGTGCAGTCCAGGAGCAGGTATTAAAAGTACCTGACCCCAATTTTTTGGGCTTGGCACATCCAATCTTGAATGATAGTACTTGTTGCTCTGCACCAGGAATTCTGGTAATTAAAGAGTCTATCATGTTTACAGGGTTGGCCTGAAGTGTCAGGAGTTGACTCTCACCAGTACAGCTTCCCACTGATGACTGATGGAAATTAGAGGTCAGATACTCCAGCCATCCTCCACTGTGAGGTCCCATTTCTTCTCCTTATGGGCCCCCAATATCCATGGAGACCTATTCTTCTGTCTCATGTCCTTCTCTGTCTTGTGTCCTATTCCCATACCTACAGTTACCTCCTGGATAAACATCTTGCCTGAAAATAATTGTCTCAGGTGAATCCTATAGAAAATTCCAAACTCAGAGCCTTCAGACCCATTTTGTTTGACAGAATCCTCCCCAGTTGCTCCATGTCCTGCAGAATTCTCTTCCCTGTACTCAAACTACCCACTCTTTGATTGTGACTTTGACTGCTGTGTGGCTGGTTGGGACCAGCCCAAATGGAGCTAATCAGTTCTTTCTTCCTTTTTACCTTGCTCAGTGGATTAAGCCAGTAGAACACAGTAAAGTAATCCACACTGATGTGCTCAGCATCCTTCTGTGGAATGTCTGACCTCATGACAGGAGCACGTGCATCTGGTGATGAACAAAAAAGGAGGCATAGGCTGCAGAGGGCTGCTATTTGGAAATGCTTTGAGCATGTTTTCTGTGGCTAACACAGTGATCCTGGTACAGGTAGGGAAGCAGATGTGAGAGAAGAGCCAATGAGTGCCAGGACGGCAGTTGTCTCTAGGCTCCATTTGGCTCTGGAGTCTGGCAGCACTGATGTCTTTTCTGCTTGCACTTAAGCCTTCATGACCCTTGCCCACACCTCTTAACTTATATTCAGAGTCCTGCCACATAAGAGAACCTGTTGTATGATGGTGTTGAATAAGTGTGTGTGTGAGGAATGACTTACACCCTGTGGAACCCTTTTCCTTCATGACATTTTGGGTTCAATAGACGTTTTTAAGGCTGCTGGAAAGATACAAGTGAACATGGAGATGATAGGCGTTGTCCACATGTAAGTGTCAGCCCTGAGCTGAGAGGATGAGGACAGGGAGGGTGAGGTCCAAGGGTAAGGGTCTGGCAGGGCCTAGTCGCTGGTGTGTGCTTCCTGAAGATGATGATGGAAGTTGAGTGGGAGGAACGACCTAGTGAGACTTTATTTTTTCCTTTTGAGAGAAATCAATAAGAAGGAAAGAGAAGGAATTAATGTTTATTGACTCATGGTTGGAATGTGCACTGGGCCCAATCCTTATATACATCAGATAGTTCAAAATGGGGACCAGGAAGCAAATGTTTTGTTTGGCATGCGTGGTGCTAAAGAAACATCTCAATTAATGGTCAAATATATACAAATCTGGAGATGCCACATGAAGGCATGGCTGGGGCTGTTCTTGAAAAGTTGCCCAGGTCTGGCAACAAGGAGCCTAGAGAACTGGGCATCAGTAATGCTGGAGATGGGCAACTGTCCCTCTCCATGGAACTTCTGCTGTCCTGATTGCCACAGACCCACAGGACCCCTTTGCTCATAAATGTACGTGTCTGGTTTTGTAATTTTTTAAGATTAATATCTAGGATATTCTCAATTGACCTTCCCATTAGCCCTACCAAGTGGGCAATGCTCCAGGTCTTCATTAGACTGAAGGTAAGATTGAGGGTCTGAGATGAAGCAATCTGCTCCAAGCTAGAAAGGAGATGGAATTGTAATTTACTCTCCTACTGGGTACAGGAACTGTGAATAGGGGATGTGAAGGAAGGCAGAGAGGTCTTACCAACTTAGTGACTTGGAAAAGGGGTACCAGTGATGTAGGTGAGGGAGTGGGGAGGCATGGTTGGTCTCCACAGGTTGAGGTGTCACCAATTTAAAAAACCAAGAACCATTCAGCTACAGGACTCCTTTACAGAAAATGTCTAGGTTATTATTATCATTATTTTTGGGGAGTGAAGTGGGGTCACATCTGGCAGCGATTATGGCTTATTCCTGACTCTGTTGTCAGTATTCAGTCCTGGTGAACTTAGGGAACCCTATGGAATGCTAGAGATCAAACCCAGCTTGGCTACATGCTTGGCTACTGACTGTACTATTTCTTTAGCCCCAGAAAATGTTTAGGGTAGAAAAGCCAAACTTGGGGGTCCTGAGAAGTAGGTAAGAAATCATGGTGTGGTTGAGTACAAGGGAGTGAGACTTATTGAGAGTGGGTAGACCTAAAGTCAGGGGTAAGTGGGCTAGGAGGAGGGACTGTGGTACTGATTGGAAATGTTGCACCGAGGGAGGTGAACCTGGGGAAATTAACTGGATGGGGCTGGAGCTCATGAGATTAAACTGCAGTGTCCAGGAACGACAAGGAGGCCAGGCCTGGCTGGCTTTATAATTTGGTGGGGATAGAAGAGCTGCCCACACTTAGGCTCTCTGACTTTCCGCAAGGTAATGAGGATCCTCATCCTTAACCCAGCAGGCCCCTCTATAATCAACTTCCCTGGGAATGGTTGAACCAAATGGATGACAGTGAAGCTGGTGGACAGGAGGGAGAGGGTATTGGTTATTGCTTCCTTTTGGCTCTGAGTGGGTAATTACACTCTTGGAGCTCCAGGACTGTGCTGGGCGGCAATCCATACAGTCTCTCAAAATTAATGCAACTCCAAGAGACTTAGGATGTGGGGAGGGCCAAAGCAGAGACTGAGGGAAGATGGACTAGACATAGGAAGTCATTGTAGGAGAGAAGTACAATAAGAAGGGTCTGAACCAGAGATTTGGAGAGATGGAGGAAATGGACATCCTTGGTGGTTAATCCACCTGTTTGGAAGTCAGAAAAGTGTGGAAGCTGAGGGTTAGTTAGTACCTGTCTTTGTCTTCAGAGCTCTTAAGCTTGGCTTTCTTTGTGAGTTAGCCATTGATCCTCATTAATAAGTCACCAGGCAATGGGTCTGCCAGAAATCTGGGCTGATACAGGAAATAGCGTGCTGCTGGGCTGAAAGGAGGCTGGTCCCCAGGGACGAATATTGTCTTCTGGAGATGGTGACAGAGAAAACAGCATCAAAGGCAATTTGTCCTAAAGGGCTCGATAGGGGTTTAAGAACCCCCAGACACTAAAGTGTCCCTCTATGCCCTGAACAAGCTGCACTTCCTTTCTCTACATTAGGTTGAGAAAGCTTTGATCCACTCAGAGACAATTGAATGTTTATTTTTTGGAGCCACACCCGACAGTGCTCAGTAGGTCACTCATGGTGGATCTTTGGGGGACTATTTGTGGTGCCAGAGATGGAACTGGGATCAGTAACAAGTTACAACAAATATTGTCCCTGCTATGTTCAGGGTCTTACAGTTCAATATGACACAGTCACAGCTGTGCCCTATCTGGTACTAGTGCCAGACCACACTAGTTGGCCTTAAATGCCCCAGGCTGGACATTCCCCATTCTGCTTCAGATCTTGTCAGGTAATTGTCTCCTTTGCTTATCTCTCCTGCTAGGCTATGAATGTTTTTCAGGCAGGGATGGGCCTGGAGCATGTGACTTTTGATTAGTGACCATGATTGTGAGATATCTGAGGGCATACAGGAGCTCTCTCAACTACTTCTGTATTTTCACAGTATCCCACATATATAGTCACACTTGGCTGTGTTCCAGGGTTACACATGGTTCTTTGCTCAGGAACTACTTTTGGAGGGGACTTAGGGGATGAAATGCAGTGCCATGAATGGAACCTGGGTTGGCTGCATGAAAGGCAGCCTATGAGTCTATTAAAGCAAAATGGCACCAATACCAGCTGTTGTTTAGGGAACAGCTTTGCTGGCAAGGGGTTTCTAAGGGTAGGGTAGAGGTCAGGGCCCCAAAGGGAAGGAGGCTACAGAGATTGGATTCAAGACCCACTGTCCCCTAGATCAGGCTCAAGTTGGCTCAAGTGTTTTGAAGCACCCTAACTACAGGTATTCCACTGAGTTGAGGCCCCATGATTGCTAGAATGTCACTAGGGCCCAAGATCAGTAAAACTTGCTTACCTAAGGGTCATTTCACTAGGAGAGTTGGGTGGAAGTAAAAATACCAGAAACATCCTGCTAGTCACCACGTGCATATCTCTGGCATGCCAGCAGCCTCCTAAGATGCTTCTTGCTCAGCATCTCTTTGAAAATCTTCACAAAATTCTCCAAAGCTCAGAGAGGTTAAATAACTTGTCTGAAGTTATACAGTATCTCCTGTCCAGAAGCACTTTCAGATTTCATTGGGTAGATGTTGTCTCAAGCAGTCTGGAACATGGGAGCTAGCAGGACTAACATGTCTTCCAGCCTCTCCTGGAGGTGGTCATCAGTCTCCTTATGTTTCTTGTCTGCATTTCTATCTGACACTGTCCTGCCTCCTGTCCTTCCTGTCAATGCTCAACTTCTCCATTTTTTCTTTTGCCCAGACTTCCATCCAGCTGAAGGATTGGTTCACAATTACTCCTGTGACTGACCACTGTAGTGGCAGGTAGCACAGGTGTGGATGGATGAAGCCTGCAAGTCGTGTGGCTTAGTCCGTGAGCCTGTGCTCTGCTGAGGGCCAGATGAAGCTGCATCCCCACTTCCTGTCCATGTAACCTTATTAAGTTAGTACGCAGTAAGCCTGCTGTGTCACCTTCTGTGCTCTCCATTCATCACTATGGTAATAATGGTGTACTTCTCAGGGGTTGCAATGAGGAATGAATGCAGGCAAAAGTCTTAAGACAGAGCCCAGTAAAAGCAGTTTCTTCTCATTGGACTCATGATACTCCTGGATTAATAATACTTGGATGATTAATATTGTTATTGTGATTTCCACTGAGTGGGGTATCAAGTTGGTGGGGTTACTGAGCAGGGCAAATAGTGAGGGACACTAATGTCTGCCCCTAGCATGGTTGTGATTCTAAGTGCAAGACACTCATGTGTGAAGTGAGTTTGACTCTCCTCCACTCAACGGTGGCCAAGACCTTCTCTGTGGCCTTCTAGCCCTTGTGGCCTCACAGTGGCAGAGGATACCTTCCAACCTCAACTCAGCACAGAGGAGTTTGTATAAATAGTGGGTTTGGGAAGGAGGAAGGGGCTTTGTCTGAGAATTGGTGAATCTTGAATTTTCTCAAATGGTCTTAGATTCTTGCTCAATTTAGGGAATTTAGCCAGAGGGTGCCAGGACTGGAAGGCACTGTCTGCAGGGGAGAGTTGCAAAGTGGGAACTCTTTCTTTCCTCCTGCTGAAGATCCAGTTTGGAAACCATCTTGGTATCCAGCTCTGGGGTGTTAGGAACCAGGAGCATGAGAACAATGATGGCATTGGGCTGCACCAGGTGTGGGAGGAGACTGAATAATGAGAGCAAAATAGGGAGTGAGTACATATTCTGCTAGATCCTGGCCATCAAATACCCACAACAGTCCCACAAGGGATTAGATGCTCATCACCCCACTCTATAGATGAGGAAGCAGGATTATAGAGTTCCCTCAACTTTTTTTTTTTTTAAACTGGAGTTTGCCTTGGGGATCATGACTCCAAGGGCCTTGGCATTTGCGTCTACATTTCTGCAGTGTTCTACCTTTGGAGCTTCATCAGGTCAGGTTCTGGAATTTTCTTGCAGTGTAACAAATTGCCCCCGAAGTGCAGTTTAAAATAACGAATATTTATTATCCTGAACTTTCTGTGGTTGGGATTTGGAGAGCAGTTTCCGAACCCCATAATTTCTTCCTTGGGACTTTTAAAGGGTGACTTTGTCTTTGCCAGTCCCTGCCATTTTTAGATAACATAAAAACTCTATTTTATGATTTTGTTGGCATAAAGAAAAATGTATGAATAATATATGAAAATGTTTTCTTTGACCTAAAATTTTCTCCTCCTAATTTTAATAGAAAAGGAAATATTTCTTGTGAGTTTGAGAGAAATGCTCAGTCCTGGGCCTTCCTTCCTTGACTAGAGAATTAATTTCCCTGATGGAATTTGCCAGAAAAGTCCCATCGTGCATAGATGCGGTCAGGATGTCAGCATAGGCACCATATATGAAGTCTGGGTTGACACCCAAGCTTTTACTTCCAAGATGATACATACCATGGTGGCTGGCTCCACAGGGCTGTTTGAGCATCCTCATGCTATGACAACCGGCTTCTTGAGACAGGTAACCAGTCTCCCCAGGACTTTTATTTGAATGGGGGTGGGGGGGAGGTTCTAAACAGTACTCAGAAAGGCCTGGAAGTCACTCTCAGCCATATTTCACCATGGGACTGGTTGATTCTAAGCTAGAATCTGAGAATGTGGACTGTTTTGACTTTGCAGTACTGTGAGTCAGCAAGGCTACACTTGGTGGTGATTGGGGGGCAGACCTGGGTCCTACACATACAAAGTATATGATTCTGACACTTGTGCTCTCCCACTGCTCTCCCCAACCCCCCCAAATCAGACCTCTTATACCCTATCTTAGAAGTCCTACCTAGTAGACACACCTTCACTTCTGCCACAACTTTTTCTTGGATGTGTCACTAAGTATGACCTGCACTTAAGGTATTTATGGGGAAGGTAATAACATTCACTTTTCATAGGTAGTAGAATATTTGATAGAATTTGTGGATACATAGCCATAACTGAGTGGAAAGTTTCCTGGTACCATAAAAAGACCTTGGGGTGTAAAAATGAGCGTGTATAGGGAGCCGGGTGGTGACGCTGGAGGTAAGGTGCCTGCTGCCTTGCCTGTGCTAGCCTAGGACGGACCACGGTTCGATTCCCCGGTTCCCATATGGTCTCCTGTGCCTGCCAGGAGTGACTTCTGAGTGCATAGCCAGGAGTAGTCCCTGAGCGTCACTGGGTGTGGCCCCCCCCCCAAAAAAATGAGCATGTATAAAGTCTATAGTTGTTCCCATGGCAGTGTGCTTCAAGGGTGGAGAAACCCTGTATCTCTTTCCTTTCTAAGTTCCCCAATATTTACTGTGCCTTTGCAAAAAAAAAGAAAGAAAGAAAGAAAGGAAGAAAGACAAACCTTTTGGTTTGTTTATGTTTTTGTGTTTTTGTTTTTTTTTTGTTTTTTTGTTTTGGGGCCATACTCAAGTCTAGATGAACTCCTCCTACTTTATATTTTTCCTTTTTCCTTTTTTTTTCTGATATCTCCAACAGAACCACATCACTGGAATCATCTTGTTCAGCCTCATAATTTGATGGGGGAAAATGAATGATAGCAGGACCAGACAGTCATATGAACATTTAGTGGAAATAAAAAATGATCAGACATGAACACCAAACCCAAAGTCAATGACAACAGAATCGATACCCAATCTACAACAAACTGTACGAATGGAACGAGTTACACTAGCATTATAGGGGGGTAAAGGAGAAAGATATGGAATGCATGCTGGGAAGAGGGGTGAAGGGGGGACAACACTGGTGGTGGGAATGTCCCTCATTCATTGTCACTATGTGCCTTTGTAAAGTTCACTTTAGCCACAATAAAATTAAAAAAAATTTTTTGTGGATGCATTTTACAACCATCACACCTACCTTCTTTTTTTCTTTCTTTCTTTTTTGTTTGGTTTATTATTGGACCATATCCAGTGGTGCTCATTATTCCTAGCTCTGCACTCAGTAATAATTCTTGACAGTATTTAGGGGACCATATAGGATGCTGGGGATTAAACCTGAGACAGGTACATGCAAGGGAACCACTCTATTCACTATACTATCACTTGGGTCCCTCACCTAGTTTCTAAGGCACCTTTCCCTACCACCTGTTTCTTGCCCTGTGGCCACCTTCCTTGTAAACACCAAGCACCTAGTAAAACACTGTTAGCATTTATCTAATGCCTGTCAGCCCAGCTAAAAAGTGAGGGTATATGCCTGTCTACTTGTTCATAGCGTTATGCTGCTTTCATTCTGGGATCTAGCAGAGCCAGTCACTGAGAAGGTACTCAGGAAATATCTGGTAAATTAATAAATGAGAAAATAAATGTAGGGGGCAGTGGTGGAGAAGCTTTTGGAGGCTGAAGCTGCATTGGAATTAGTGATCCCAGGGTAAGGTGGGAGATACTTAAGGCACATAGTGCTCTTGGTTAACCAAGAGCATGGTTAACCCTTGACCATTATGCTTTGGATTGTGAAGCTTCACTTATAAGCAGATGCTTTTCTATCCTTGGGTTTTAAATTCAAGGAGTCAATCGGTCTCAGAACCTGGTTAATGGAGAGGCATCCAAGTGCCTTTGGTGTCTGATGCTGTTAGTATGGGGATAAGCAGTCTTGCAACCTAGGCACAAAATGACTATAGATAAATTTCAGGAGTGTTGGCACACTTAACCTCATGATCATAGTTGAAAGTCAAGTGTTCTTTGTGAGCCGGGAACTCAGGTGATAAAGTTTGACAGGGTAGACAGCTGTGGGAACATGAAATTACAAAGTATTATGACAGATGCATGATAGTGAGATATTGATGTCCCAGTAGCCTGGATCACTACACTGTTATCGGTAGCAAAGACCCTTGATTTGGGTCCCCATTTGCCTCCTAACTGAATATTTTTCACTTAGGAGTTCAGAGTCGCCCCAATAGCTCACCTGACTGTGTTGTTCCTTTCAACCTCTGGGTGGCAATAGAACTGCAAAATTGACTCCAGCTCCTCTGTTCCCCAACCTCCACTGACAGAGTGGAGAAGCCATTCTTTGCTGTCAGCTTCAGTTCAGCTGGGTGGGGTACAGGGGCGCTCAGGCCAAAGGAGGATTGGCATTTCTACCTGCACTCCTCTATTATTTTCTCCTACTTTCCCTAACACTCCCCCTAACATCTCTCACTTTTTCTTGTGCCCTTTCCTCTTCTACAAGTGTTTTTCTTGGAAGATGGGGGGTGGGTAAGAGATGAGGAGCAGAGGGCAGGAAGAATGTCTGGAACAGGACGTGTCTGACTTCTATGAAGGAAACTGGACTTTTTCTTAAGGCCCAGTAGTGTTCACTGAAATGCTTGAAAAGCAATGGCATCACAGATTTGTTATATATTATTAAAAATTAAATCAGAATGTATCACTCTCTCCTCCTCCTTCTCTTTGTTGTTGCTATGATGGGGCTGGTATACACAGCATGCTAGAGATGGCAGACTTTTCAGTGGCTGTGGCCTCACAGATGGCAGTGCTGTGGGAGCAATTGACCAGGGAGGGTGACACTGAGGATGTGAACTCTTCCTGCTAGCAACGTAGGGGCAGCATCACCAGGCCACATTGTTGGACCTGGATTAATTTTTCAGAAAGCTTTCTGGCTGGGGATAGGTGGGTGGTGAGGAGAATGAAGAAGGAAAGTCCAGGCAGGAATCTGACCAGGGCCCCAAAACAGCAGAGGTGAGACGCAGGTATTGACCCCACAGAGATTAAAACCTAAGTTGAGAAGACGGGGGTTGACTTTCAATCACTTCAAGGCTGTTTCCCGCTTTCATGCGGTAATAAGAATCTTTTGCTAGACTCCAAAGAGACTGTGAGGTGTTCTAGAGAATCGATGGAGCTTGGCCCATTCAGGGCTGAATCAGTGGGTCCTCATCAGACCTCACCTCACCAACCTTTTATTTTCCACAGGCTCTGAAGTTATGTGGGTGCTGGCAACCTTGTGCTCAGAGACTGCATCAGGCAGTTAAATGTTATTTCCATGGAAAGTTTTAATTCTCCTTTTTTTCTTGACCAGTTCATACTTTATTATTTCTTGAGTGCATTCGTTACATTAGTATACTATTGTATATGTGTGTGTGTGTGTGTGTGTGTGTGTGTGTGTTCATGTGTGTGGTTTCAGCATCCTTATATTCCCCTTGGCCTAGAATCCCTTTGGAGGCAGTAACATTTCTCTTTTATTCATTATCATTATTATGATATTATTCATTATCATTATTATATTCCCAGACTCTAATCCCCCTTGCCCAGGATTCTGTAAGCTCTCTGAAAAGTACTTGTTGAATAAATGAATGAAAGAAAGATTAAATGCATCCCATGGCCTTACAGGGACAATCTACATGGGTTGGGAATTTATAGGCACATGGCAAGTCAGACATTTCCCTGGCTCATCAATTTTACTGCATGGTAAGGACTGCAAAGCATGATATTTACTTATTAATGGAATATTTTACATTACAAAAGTAATACATGTTCCTTGTCAAAAATTCAATCAATAGACACTTAAAAAAATAAAAGCAAACACCAACATGTTACGGAGGAGAATATAAAGTTTGCTTGGTTCTTGGAGGGAAAATCTGAAGCTTAAACGGCATTTTGAATTTAGCAGGACCCGAGTTTAGTCGGGCATCCACAGGTCAGGGCCACTCCTGTGGGTTGCAATACTTTCATGGATGGGTCTGAGAAGCTCAGCATTGAAGGTGCTACCGTGGATGCTGTGGTTGTGAAGCTCAGGCACTGACTGCAGTGGGAGGCTGAGACTTGTGCTACTCCGGAAAGGTCAGTGCTGGGGAGGATTCTGCAGGCATAGCCTGGGGCTGGGTTGTCCAAGGGATGGAGATGGAGATGGAGACATTCAGGATGGAGCTGTCGGGGAGCCAGACACCTCCTTTCCAGTAGGGAGGAAGCCTTTTGGTGAGAAATAGAAGTCTTGCAAACAGCCCAAGGTGGAGAGATAACTTCCCCCAGGACAGCTGTAGGAGGGCTGTCCTCCACCAGGGGAGCCATTCTAGGGTGGAGAACTGGTTGCTGGGAGATTGGGGTGGTATGGGAAGGGGTGTTACTGTGTTGACTGGAATGGGCAACCTATAAAGCCAGTCTGGAGAGCAGGAATGAACAGTCATGAAGAATGATGGTGTTTCATGCAGAGCATGCAGACTGGAGGGTGGTAGAGAGGAAAGTGCTGCAGAGTTGGCTCCCTTCCTCACAGCCCCACTTTAGTTTTGTGACTCCATCAAGTGCTTGTTTTTCCGAGCTTCAGGTTCTTGGAGAAAAATCTCTGATCTTTATTTTTCTCATTCTCCTTCCCTATGGTGTGCTGACTGAGGAATGCACATTTCAGTAGTGATGCTTACACACAGCTGGTTGCAGTGCACCAGAGGTCACACACATTTTTATGGTAGCACAACTCAAAGTTTAATGGGGATCACATTGGCAGAGTTTGCCAAGATGGCATTTAGGATTTGGTGTGGTGCTGAGAATAAAACCTGGAATTTCATGCCTGCAAGACAGGAACTCAGCTACTGAGCTGAATGCTGAAGGCCCATCTGTACCATAAAGTTTACTTTAGGACATAATGCCATGATCTTTAGAGCCATTAAGGGAAGGTTGAATATATGTTTTAGCCCAGAGTGAGAGACTCTAAAGCAGTACTATTTGATGACACAATACTCTCTGATGATGCAGTATTCTGATGACATGGTACCATCTGATGACATGGTTCTCTCTGACGACACAGTTCCCTCTAATAATGAAGTTCCCTTTGATCTCACAGTACTCCTTGGTGACACCATACTCTCTGATGGCATATTTCCCTCTGATTATATGGTACCTTCTGATGCGGGAGCAGCATCTAGTTACCTTGAAAGTGCCCAGGGAATGTGTGCAGCTGAGTGGTGAGGTAGTAGGTAGTAGTGGGTAGTAAGTGAGCTGACTGTGGCCTCAGGTGGGGGCCAGTTCAGGAAATGGGATGCTATTTCTCAACCCCCACATCCTGCTGTTTCTCTTGCTCTATGTCCTCAGTACTTGCTTCTAGCTGGACCAGTCTCTTTCCCTTGTCATCTGTTCCTCATTGGAGTTTGAGTTGGGCATAAAGTAACCAGTGGAGTCTGTACCTATGAGGATGTGGCTGCCTTCTATGAAGAGACTCAGAAACAACCTCCGGGGAAAATGTCATCGTGACAGACAACCCTTCTCCCCAGCAGAGTCACAGAGCTCAACCATTGCTCATAACTGACTGCACCAGTGCACCAGTTTCCTGAGGGACTGAGAGAAGCAGAGTGCTGGGTTTGAGCCTGAAGCTTGAAACATGTCTATCGGGAGGATTACAGGGAAGCAAACCAATGATATTTATTTATACTGTTCTAATATTCAGAGAGTAGATAAGACCTGGGAAGGCCAACTTCTCCCATGACTTCACATCACAGCAGCGGGATCGCTTGCAGGTTTTGTCCTGAGGAAGAGAGGTTCAGCTTCAATGACAGAAGAAACATCCCAGGGAAGGGGATGGCAGCGGGGGGTGGGATGGGGTGGGGTGGGCAGCAAACACCTGAGGAACCCTCTGGGGGTGTGGGCTGGGTGGGAATTTGGGCTAAACCAGCTCAGAGATTCTTGCTGAAGGTAGGTTGGGGTGACCAGGGGAACAAGAGGGGTTTCTAGTTTTGCTAAACATATTCAGCAGGACTTGTTCTTGCTAAGATCACACAGAGAGGAACATGGAAATCGAGGCTTAGATGCTGAAGTGCTCTGGGGAACCTGAGTGGAATTTGGGTGTGGTGGGACTCCAGGTGGGGTCTATGCTTTTTTCCCTCATGCCTCTACTCTGAGCCTCACTGCTGACCCAGAGAACCCAGAGGGAGGAGTACGGGGAGACTCCAGATCAGAAGCTGGGAGATACGCAAAGAGTTTAGACACACACCGGGTATGGACCACATTGAGGCAGAGTGTGGGGGAAACAGGAACCCCAAAACACAGATCCCAAGAGGAGGCTTATCATATTCCATTTTGGGGGAATGATAAGCACCTACAGGGAAGAGAAGGACAGACTGACCCAAAGAGGAAAGTAGACAATAAAAGTACAGGAAGAAAGACTGAGAAAACCCAGGCAGAAGACTCACCATGACATGGCTGTGCTCACAGTGGGGGCTGAGGTGAGTGGTGAGGACTTGGGAACTTTATCCTTGGAAGACCAACCCCTGATGCTGAAAGTTGCCCCTTAAGAGAGCTCAGCCCTATGTCATGGCCCCTGGTAGCACAGTGTGTGTGTGTGTGTGTGTGAGAGAGAGAGAGAGAGAGAGAGAGAGAGAGAGAGAGAGAGAGAGAGAGAGAGAGAGAGAGAGAGAGAGAGAGAGAGAGAGAGAGAGAGAGATGTGTGCTTTTAATGTAATGGCTCCTCTGATCTGTCCTAGCTGTAGCCTTGTGGGCCTTTGCTCTTCAGGCAAATTCAGTTTATTTCTGGTTACCTCTTCCAGGAAATCTTCTCGACTTCTCTTCCGTGGTCTTTTGTGTTTCTAGCTATTGCATCTGATCCTGCCTCCACCCTTTATTTCACTGTGTCCCGCAGCGTAAAATGTGAGTGGAGGTTGGCGGAAAAGGCCACATGGACCTCCCTCCATTCAAATTAATTTTTCTCTAGCTCCTATGTTTTGGGATCATATTCCACAGTCTTTGAAACTTTCTTGAGTGAGGCATGTCTGTCTGTATGTATATTAATTTATGGATCTATCATCATAAGACAGCCATAAAATATACATGAAAGAGGTGAAAATGCTAACAACTTTGCAGTCTGTATTGATCTCTGGTTCCTGGGGAGCGCTCTGCTCTAGTTTGTAAGCTCCCTGAAGCCTTCTCTGTCTCCTGTTGCCCACACAGGACTTTCGTGGTCCCTGGAGGGAGCTGCTCCTGGAGTTTTCATGAATAACAGTAATAGACTATTTACTCAGTGCTCACCATGAGCTAGGTTCCATGCAGAGCACTTTCCAGGAATTAACTCATTGAAGCCAAAGTCCAACCCTCTGAGGTGAGTACCTTCATTATCTCTATTTCCTAGACGGGGAGACTGAGGCACAAATATGGATAACAATGTGCTCTTTCATCCCGGGGGATCGGGCTACTAAGCTGTCTTTATTCTGAGACCGTTGGTTGTTTCATGTCGTGAGAGACCCTCTCAGGCTGTACCCATATCTCAGGGAGTCAGTCTCACTGCCTTTATAAAGCTTGGCTCTGCAAGGGGGGGTTTTCCAGGTGCCTGGGACTTGGGTAGGGGCGCTGGCTTTCTCTGGCTGGGCTAGAAGGTGTGATTTAGTCATAAACACATTAAGAGATACATCAAGTTGCCCTAGAAACTAGATTCTAGTTAAGTGCCTGAAAAGTAATTATAAACTCCAGAATATCTTTCAGCTGAGCAGGTGGCTGGAAAATTAGAAAGCTATTTTAGAGACACCTTCTGCTTTCCAGAAAGGCTGAGGTTACGTTGCAGGGGCAGGGACACACGAGTGGCCTTCGCTGAGCATGTGCTTATGTCTGTGTGTGCGGGTGCATGCCTGTACTTGACTCTGTGCTCTTACAGGTGGGCCTGTGCCTGTATGGGCGCGTGTGCCTGTCCTTGAGTCTGTATGCATGTGTGCCTATGCATGCTCGTGTCTGTGCTTGCGCGTGGGCCTCTGTCCCAGTGTGCCCGTGAAAGCTTCCTTGGTTTGTGCCAATACAAGTGCAGCAGG
>PVKC010015142.1:0-21657 GCA_004027635.1 Crocidura indochinensis | reverse complement strand
ATCAACTTTATATGAAAACAATGATAGACATCTTCTTACAGTTCAGGAAAATGTACAGAACATCCTTCTTTTTTTTTTTTTTATAGGGCATTCTTAAGCAACGTAAGTGCTGATGCCTTAAATCTTATCCAGGGAAACTATACCCTTACCTGGATAATATCGAGCCAAGCCTGTGGCACTTCCAAACACCTGCCACAACAATGTGGGATCCTCGCGTTGATTTTTCTTGAACACTTCATCTAAGGCACTTGTCCAATTCAGTTCATTTAACACGATTGTCGCTAATGAAAGAAAAATAGGGAATAAATTTTAATATTTTCCTTGAAAATTCAATTAGCATTTATTTATAAAACATTAAATGTTTTCATATATTTTTATTTATATAAATTATTTTAATCCAGTGGCTATCAAAAATGTTTTAGACATCTCATTATTTTTTCAAAATATTCTGATTGTTCACTAAAATAACCTGTGGAACTTACTCAATGCTTTGTATTATGCTTAGCTGCATCTCTGCCCTCTACCCACTAGATGTCAGTACCATACCCTGTTTGTGACAGGCAAAGCACTCCTGACACTACTAGAAGGGAGAGAGGTGCAACTGCTTCTCTTTAACCATTGTGATACATGCAACAGGAATTAGTAAATAGTGGAAAATATTCTCTTATTTTGGGCAGATTCACATACTATACCCGAGGGAACAGTTTGAGGACTATACCCTCAACTACTGATGATTCTCTAATAACAGGCTAACATAAAATGTTTTGTGATTGGGGTGTAGAAAGAGTTATTTGTCCTATTTTATTACAGTCTCAACAACAAGAAAATATGTAAACATTTAGGACAAGAAAACACACTTATTAGAGGCCTGACAAATAGAAAATTAGAAAGGGGAATTTGCTTATATTTTATCACTGCCTTAAACATCCTATTTTTTTCTGGTTTCTTCAATTAATTCTGATCACCAAGTTACTAATCCTGAAACTTGTTTAAAACAACTTAGTGATTTAAGAGAAGTATAACAAGAAAAAGTCTCCATTAAAATAAAAGAAGTTGTAAACATTGGATATAACATTAGTTAAAATAGTATAAAATGCAATCCTGGATCTCTATCATCTTAGCATCCCCTATTCAACATACTTTATTTTTCTGTTTTGTTCTGTTCTGGTGCCATACCCAGTCATGCCATACCTTGATTAATTGGATCAATAATTACTTCTAGTAGTATGCTGTGATAATATGTGGGTCTGAGCAGGGTAAATTTGGGATCACATGTGAATATGCCAGGTGACCCAAATAACCTTGTTTGTTATTATATAACATTTAATTTATAATTGGCTCAGAATATTATTTTGCCTTTACAAAAATGATAAGGAATAGTTCTCCTTCAGGACTGTAGTGATAGTACAATTGGCAGAGAACTTACTTTGCTCAAGGCTGAACCAGGTTCTATCTACAGAATTCTATATAGTGCCCTAAGCACAGTTAAAAGTAATTCCTAAATGCAGAACCAGGAGTATTTCTGGGTATGGGATTGTCCAACTGCCCCAAAAACCTAAGTCTTAGAATAGTTCTATATTTGTTTTCTTCTTCTTCCCTGTTTTCTTCTTCTTCCCTCCCTCCATTCATCCCTCCTTTCCTTCTTTCCTTTCATCCTTATTTCTTTTTCTTTCTTCCCCTTTCCCTCCCTCTTCCCTCTCTTCCTTCTTATTATTTCTAAATGTGAAATCTGTACCACTGATAGTAGACTTGGCCATTTTGCATTTGACACTGTTTACCATGCTTCTATCATCTTAGCACCCCCTATTTAGCATGATTATTTTTTGTTTTGTTTTGATCTGGTGCCCTACCCAGACATGCCATATCTTGACTTATTGGATCACAAAGGATATGTGTTGAGAAAAATAGGCTGGAGATACATTCTTTGACACAGCATTTAAAACAACAACAACAACAAAAACAAATGCAATTACAGTACTATTTTAAAGAAAAAAAGATAGGAAAACTACTACCAAAAATATGCACAGCATATGTGTTGATAAAGTTATTCAATCACAAAAAATGAAAACAAAGCAATTGTGAAGTTGTTCAGAGACCAGCTTTCTAATGCATTTTTCATTATTGAAAACTAACAATTTTCCATCTCCATAAATGTGATTATTTTCAGAAAGATTAGTTGTGTGTATGTGAATATTCATGAGTTGTGTCAGATCCACAGTGCCTTTGAGCAACCAGTAAATTCATATTCAAAAGCATGATCCAATGAACACTGAGTGGCCAGTTATAGGAAATTTATATTCACATGATAACCTGAACTAATACTCTTATTCATGAATATTTATAAAAATATACAATTCATCACATAAAAGAGGAATATCATACTTTTCTTTAAGTATTCATGAAATTTACTGTAATATTTCTAGAAACAAATCATGCTTATTTATGATAGAGATAGACTTCTCTAGTTTCTAATCTATCTAAATCTCTTTTCAATTTCCTCAAATCTTTAATTCACATTAAGAAGCTACTGATAACTATTTTTAATAAAGTTTTATTTTCAAGTATGCTAATTTTTACAGTTTTATCTGATAACTTAATAATTAGCATTCATTTTGAATATGCTCATTGCAAATTCTACTTTTATGAGCTAGGAAAAATTCAAGTTCTGAAATACACTTATGGAGCTATGTTTTACAATTTTCAGTTTATATATATGAAATCATCTCATACAGAAAAGACATTACTAAAGTAAATTTCATAAACATTTTTCCCTTGAAATTGATTTAACTGTATGTGAGCAAAATATATATAAATTGGTAGAATTGTTTTAGAAATGTGGTAAAGCACTTGACTTCTATATACGAGAGGCTCTGAGCTTGACCTGGCACAATCCTTTCTACTTTATCAGCAATAGCTGTGGTGATTCTGTATGTATCCAAGCCTGACCTGAGTGCCAAACTAAAAGGTTTAAATTTTCATGCCTTACTATTGCCAGCTATAGCTCCTTGTTCCCCAATCCTCAAGCACTACTGGGCGTGACCCCTATTAAAAATGTGAATTGGTGCATGAAAAATATTTATGTAAAATTAGGAAAATATGTAGTAAAAATGAGAATACAAGCATTTTCATTTCATGAGCTTTTTTTTTCTGAGTCACAACAGGCAATGCTTAGGGTTTTACTACTGACTATCCAGTCAGAGATCACACCAGGGATAATGTGCACAGTGCCAAAGACTGAAACATTGTTGGTCACAAGCAAGGCCAGTACCCTACTTACTATACTATCACTCAATTAGTTTATGCTTTTTATTGTGTTTGATTGTTTTACATTGTTTTGAGGCCACATCCAGTGGTACTTACTCCTGGCTAGTCACTCATCAGGGTCAGAGAATGTGGGATAAAGACAGGTCTTCCAAGTGCAAGGCTGGTTCCCTGCCTAGCTCTATATACTACCACTCTGGTTCACTCTTACACATTTTTGAGTATAATCATATTTGGTTATTTTATTAAATAAAGTATTTTTATTTTAATAGACTGTACTTTTATGAAAATGTGCAGAGCAAATAAATAAGAATATTTTAACAATTAAAAATCAACTATAGGTGTATAAAATTTCTATAGCCTCTTTACAAGGCAATTTGATTTTCTCTCTTTTAAAATGCACATGTTCTTTGAAGCACCATTCCAAGAGATTTATACTATTGATAAAATATATGTGTTTTATCATTTGAACATTTATACTATTGATAAAACCTTGATACTTAATCCAAGAATTTGAAAGTGAGGGGCCAGAAAGATAGCACAGTGGTAGGGCATTTGCCTTACATGTGGCTGACCCAGGAAAAACCTGGATCCCATATGGTTCTCCAAGCCAGGAGCAATTTTGAGTGCAGAGCCAGGAGTAACCCCTGAGAATGACTGAGTGTGTCCCCAAGAAAACACCAACAAAAATAATTTGATAATTAGAGTCATTCATTCAATTATACTACTCATGTATACTATTTAAAAATAAACATCTGACAAAAACAGGTTACTGAAAGGGGATGAAATTATATACATGTTACCCCTTCATTAACAACAGTGTCAAAAAGGAAAAAAAAGGAAGAGAGAGAAGTGAAATATCTGCATAAAGGTAGGCTGGGTAATTGTGGGAGGGAAATTGGGGACACGGTTAATGGGAAATTTGCATTGGTGAAAAATAATGTACATAGTTTGACAGAAACTTAATCATGAACAACTTTGTAAATACTGTGCTTAAATAAAAGTAGTAAAAATGCACCAAAACACAAATAAAAAATCCTGAGCCAATGCAATAGAACAACATGTACTATTAGTAAAAAAAAGTACTTCCTTTGCATACAGCTTAAACATTTCATTTTCCAAATCACATCTGGTCACTGGAGCAATGCCAGAAGTTATCCCTTAGTACAGAGCCAAGTGTTAGCCTTCTTAGTAGAGCCAAGTATAAGCCTTGACAGCAGTTTTGTGCAACCTACAAAAACTAAAGCCAAATATTTTTAAACACTACAAATTTTAATATTAAAATAAATTACTGCACTAGACGTCAACTTTGTTCAACATTCAAAAAGTATCTACCCTGAAAAGAAAATATGTAAAAATTGAAAAATATAAGTATAATATGTATAAAATATACTACTTCAGAGTTTTCAGTTATTGGCTGTTTTCTGGTTTGCATTAAAATCCTTATTTTACAAATTAACATTATTTTGTTATCTTATTTTTTTGGGCCACACCCAGTAATGCTCAGGGGTTACTCCTAGCTTATGCACTCAGAAGTCGCTCCTGGCTTGGGGGACCATATGGGATGCCAGAAGATCGATTCGCAGTCCGTCCTGTGTTAGCACTGGCAAGGCATACACCTTACTTCTAGCGCCACCTCGCCGGCCCCATTATTTTGTTATCTTGAAATATGTAGAGTTTTATCCTCTTAATATTGGGGAATAAAATAGCTTTTACAGAATTATGTGCCTAATATTTCTGTATTTCTATTCTTCAATAAGTGATTATGAAATAGTTGCATAATATGTAGATGATGAAATGATAAAAATGATTTAGGATATCAGTTGTGCCCAAACAAACTTATGTTATAAT
This sequence comes from Crocidura indochinensis, assembly GCA_004027635.1. Classification (NCBI taxonomy): domain Eukaryota; kingdom Metazoa; phylum Chordata; class Mammalia; order Eulipotyphla; family Soricidae; genus Crocidura; species Crocidura indochinensis. The sequence continues at coordinate 16,545 of PVKC010015142.1, read as the reverse complement.
TTGCATTTGTTTTCTTCCTGCTACGTTTATATACAAACACAAAGAAATTTTCCATATACCATCCCTGAATTTAAGAAGATAGTTATCATAATAATTGTGACTAGCACTGGGTAAAACACCACAAGCATTAAAAGATAAGTTATTGTTAGGGACTATTTGTTTTATACTATAGAGTTTAGATGTAGTTATGTTAGTGTCTTACAGTGTTTTTTTTTATTCTCTCTGTTCTCTTAACATCACCATATCCTTAAAATAAAATGTTAAAACATTATGCTTCAAAATATAGAAAAAAAACAGAAAAAATTATGATTCAACAGTAGAAAAATAAAACAAGATTCCACAATTATTTTTAGAAATTATAATAATATAGAAGAATGGTTTTAATATTGTATTTATTTCCTTAACTCATAATTTTCATTTGAACACCTAGAACAAGGAAGTCAAAATCCAGAATAAGTTGTCTTGTTGAAAAGAAATATTTCTTAACTACAAATAAAACTAGCTTTAATTAGAAGTGTTCATTAAGCACATTAAAAAACATTCTAGATAATTTCCTATAAATTGTTTAGAAAATTTAGAAGTGTATCAATTGTATTAATTTGCTAATGGATATAGCAGTGGAATTTTGGTAGTAGGTGGGGTGAGGCTTATATATAGCTAAAAAAGTTAACCTGTACTTTTGAAATTTAAACAGTATTATAGACCAATGCAAGCCAATAGAAAATTTTCAAAAATTAGAAAATGAAAATAAAACTATAATGTATTTTATATTCCCTATTATAATATATTGATGCTTAAAATACAGATTAACTCTGATAAAATCATAGCAATATTTAGGTCATTTCTGGCTCAGAAAACCGTGGAGACTGAAGACTATGCATGGTACTAGGTATAAAAAAAAAGAAGAAGAAAAAAATTTTACAGTTTCTAGCATACAACGTAAGCTCCTTACATCCTGCACAACCTCTTTAGTTTTCTCTCATATTCTGTATAATAGAAGCATTATTTAATATGCTTTATACAGTAACTGCTAACAGTTATACTATAGCATGATTATAGTAAAACATAGTATAACTGTTAGTATAATCTCTTTAACTTCCTTCAAAATTGTACGCGTGTCATATCCATGCACTTTAAATCACTTCTATTCAGTTTGAGATAATATATTTACTTTAGTACCAACATATATATGTAAAAAATGTAGATTAAAAGCACACAGAGGTCGTATTATTTCACTGTGGTAGAGTGTTGATCTAGCTCTGAACCTTTACTAATGAATTTAGCTAAGTGTCTAATGGCTACTTTGAGAAAAAAAAAGTGATCTTTATTTCTGTCAAATTTTAAGGTATCTTTACAAGAAAATTAAAAATTTAAAATAAAGTCTTTCATAGATGCTCAAGGCTAAGACAATTAAAAGCAGTGACAGCTGAGAGAGCAAACCTTGACTTTGGGACCTCCATTATGAATAGTCTAACAGAATTGCAGTGATAATTGCAGAATGCCAAGTACACATTTCTATTCTTCCTAGACTGGATTTTCAAAAACGTGGCCTTGGTATTCAGCTAGACTCCCTTTTAGAGAATTCTCTTGTTCAATCTGAGTTCTCAGAGGAAGAAAGGAAAATCTAATTGGTAACAGCACAAAAGAAGCACCTTACATTTATCACTAATTCTTCTAAAATACACGCTTATAACATGCATGCAGAATCATTGACAAGCTCTGAATCTAATTTTCTTCAGCCAATTTCAACCAGTAAAATGCTACACAATTGCAACTTTTTATGGATGAATACAATTAGTTGACTTACTACGAATTCAGGGTTTCACCCTGCAATGAAGTTACTACATAAACTTTAGTAAATATTAGTTATTTATAACACCCAAAAATCTCAACCAGAGCTCTCAAATGAAGCAGCTAAAAACATATTCATACTTTACTTAAGATACAGATTAATTCTGATAAATTTATTTCATAAACAGATTTTAAAGCAAAATAATTTTGTACAAACACTTAAAATTTGGTCGGCATTCAGGTTGTGAGAGAGACTCGGTGATGACTTTTTCAATGTTACTAAATATAATACAATAATTTTAAAAAGTGGCTAGAAGATTACTTACTACCTTATTTACAGTGAAGCAATAATCTGATTCTGTTATTTTTATATCACATTAAAATAAAACGAACATTTTTTATTTGAAAGTGGTCCCTGATAATAAAAAAATAAGCACAAAGTCAGTGAAGTACCTTTTCTATGTGATATAACTGTTGAGTCGATACTAACATTACCTCCTTTTGTAGATTTGAAAAACGAAATCTACTAAGGACAATTTGCTGCATATATTCATGCATACATATATACGTACATATATTCATGCATATATCTCTTGCATGAAGAATGCGATAGAAAAGCCAATTAAGTGTATGGCATATTGTAGAAACTACACTGCTCTCTATAGCTATCTAATTCTAAGCATCCATTGGGAGATTTCTTTGACCATGTATGTTTATATATGTAAATAAATTCCTGTGCCTTCATAGAACACAGCTGATCTAATCAGTGACAGTTCCCTTCAGGGAACATTCAACAATGTCTCGACATCTTTGATGGTCATAACTGCTGAGAGATTATTAGTACCGAATAGGTAAAAGATGTGAGTATTTTAAATATCTTACAATAAACAGGACACTCAGAGGAGAGAATTTCCTAGTACAAAATATCACTGTTCTCAATATAGAAACTTTGCTGTTAATAAATAATTCTATATATTCAACTGTACATCCACTTTGTAAAAGCCCACATTCCTAATTAGCAGTGTAAAAAGTACAATAACTTCAAAGTGAATTTTCACATATTTTAAACAATATTATACCACAGTAATAAAGTACATTAATATTTATATATTTTGATATCCTTACAGTCAGACCATTTTTTCAAATTTTAGTTTCAGAAACTCCAACACACAACTATCATGCATGAATAAGTGTGAAGATTTAAAAGTTTCTGTTACATTAAATAGGCCCTTAAAATAAATAGGATATTTGAGACACCACCTGCGTTTGGAAATTAAAAACAATCTATACTTTTACTGTTTTAAATGATGTAACACTCTGTAATTTCAAGCTAAACTTATTTTATCTTGTGAGCAAATGTACATTTTTAGCCTACACTAAATCAAATAGTCATTAAAAGCGTTGCATTTAACAGATGATCTGAGCCAGATGTCACTACTTTTTTATTCAATACCACTAATCTCTAAAAAGAAATATGTTAATAAGAAGAAACCCACTGATCCAATTAAGTGTGCAGACAAAAAGAATCCACTTTAAGGAATAGATTGTGTGCATAAATATTAAAATAAACGAATCTTTTCAGTGGATTTGGTTAATGGAATCTCATCTAATCCCAGAGCAAATGAAAAATTAATAAGATACAGGGAGAAAAGAAGACCAAATCTAATCTCTCTAATCATGTCTCAGGGACTAGAAATCCACCTCCCACTGAGGATGAGAGAACAGAAGGATCCGAGGCACGAAATGTCTCTGATAAGGAGATAAGACTTATTCCTCCTGTTAATTTGGTACAAATATTAATAGGCCTTTGTCCTCCTGGTCAATTTTCTAACACCCGTATTACTTAAATTTCTGGCTTTGTTTCCTATCACTTTAGATTCCCATAGATTGAGCACCTGGCTAATGCCCAGAACACAGCTGTTCTATTTTAATGAAATCTGCAAACTGTAGAGCACATAGAGACGCTCAGGAGAAATCCACTTTATTATTAAAGAAAATAAGATTAATTCCAGGGGAAAGATGACACGGGGATATAGAGTCATGTTTATTAGTTGAAGGATTTTAATGCGATTTTCAACAAAATTATAATTATCTAAAATTATTCTTAGAAGAAGTTAGGGAGTTTGCAGAAGGAACTTAATAATAAGAGGTAAGGCTAAGTAATTTTTTTATTTCTCATTTAAGCATTTTAATTTTTGCTACTATGAACTAAATTAGTAATATTTAATTTGAGTAACCCAACATCTCTATTACCAGCACAACCTATTTCTTCAATTCTTTGACAAACAATATCTCTGCTATTTTCACATAAACGAACTGGAAAAATGAACTAAGGTTACATCTGCAGTGCTACATGAGTGTTGAAAAACTACTAGGGGTTATAAAAAAAGGAACCAATGAAAATGTCTTTTGCTGAGATGGATTAAAATGCTGTATCCCCTAAGATGTCTAAATAGACAATATTTCTTTTAATGCAGCTTTTTACATATTATCTTAGTCCTGCCAATTATTTTCCTTTGCTTGAATAATAACTTTTCAGCTATAGGCCACAATAACAATTTCTTCTATATATTTTGTAATAAAGTGATAATATATCTTTTCTCCCTAATCTACTGGAAAGCTCTCTGAGATGGTGAGATGCTCTTCAGTGAAATCAGCTGTAGCAAAAATTGTTTTTTAAATTTAGGAACATGGCATACTTTGTAAACATGAACAAAAACTGTTGAATAATGACTCGAGGCAAATAATAAAATTTCTTCCATAGATACCACACCAGAAAATCATTTTATGTAAAACTTAGATGTTTATATAATTTCAATTGTTTTTAAAAATCATATATATTGGTTGGGGGGATTCAAAAAAATCATATATATCCAGATTTCCAGCATCTGGGAGACACAGAGGAGCTGGCTTTGGGCAGTGGGTGGGGCTCGGGGCTCATTGGGCAAAAAAAAAAAGAAAAAAATCATATATATCCATTTCTATATGGCAGAGCAATATATACAATAGAGTCATCACCTTCTAGAAAAAAAATGCTTCAAATCCTCTGTAATTCTTTTATTTCAACTTTTAAAAGGAAATTAAAATGCAAAATGTTGTTTAAAAAAACAGAGCCCTGAATTGTAACTGGAAGTAATAGAATAATAAATAGCTGATTAAGAAAATTTAAATGACTTCAGAGTTTACTGATAAAATGTGCACAATATGTGATCTTGTATGGTATATCTTTACTTTTCTCCCTTTCTAGAACTCATATTCCTCATCCACACAGAGAGAATGATCATGGCCAGAACACTCTGGAAGATGACACACACTTAGAACACAGTAACTTATTAAGTGGGAGTGTTACCAGAAAGTGTTACCTCCTATTATCATTATTTTTAATTATTTTATTATCATTTATTTTAAGATAACTTGGCAAATTTTAAAGATTAAAATACACCTTATGAGGCAATTCTGACCAAGTTTCTAAAATGTTAGGATAAGTGATTCACATCTAAAGCACATACTTAAAAAATAACTTATTAAAACCTAGAGCTCACTTTCTCCAAATAATCTTGTCTTATTTTAGCCCTAAGATAAATTTAAAAAATATTATTTCCAAAAAAATCTCATCAGGAAAACAATATGTTAATCTTTCTAAGACCATTTACACTGTTAAAAAAAGAATGCACACTGAAAATAAGAACACCTTAATAAAGCACTGGAAATTTTTGGTGAATTAATTATTTTTTACAATAAGTAATACCTATGCTCTCAGTTTAAACTATATTTAAATGTTGCACAGACACACCAAGATTTTTAATCTAATAAATTCAATTGCTTAAGTGTTAATTAACATACCAGATACAACATATTCATTCATATATACAGGCATTTTCTTAGTTCATGCCTGTTCAGTTAATGCTGAGTGAAACTGGATGAGAATTACAAACTGAATTAGTTATGGGGAATCTCTTACGTTTGCTTTGAGACTGTCTAAATACGTAGGAAATTTGGCCTTTACATATAAATCGGACTGCTGTATTCACAAAGCAGGATCAAAAGTACTGGAGCTTACTAATGAGATATGGTTAAAGAAGAAGGATAACAAGGCTCCTGGGGACAAGGGTGATGCTCTCAATGAGACACACACTGCTTGGTACTTAAAGGTTTGTGTCAGTCTGTTAGAAAAAAGAGGTGCCTGGTGATTTCAAGATAGAAAGATTAGATGTACTGAAACACAGGAGATATAAGTTGGCTGTTATCAGGAAAAGCGATATCTTGGTTTAAATACTTGCATTGATTCAGAATGAAAACAATAGAAAATAAATGTGAGATACTAAATTACAAGTTATTACTTCAGTAGTAGTACATCAAAGTATGCCTATAATATACCATTCTAACCTTTACTAAAATTAAGGGAGGTCAATATATTTGGATATCTTTTTTTTTGGGGGGGGGGTCACACCCGGTGACGCTCAGGGGTTACTCCTGACTATTTGCTCAGAAGTCGCTCCTGGCAGGCACGGGGGACCATATGGGGAACCGGGGGATCGAAGCGCAATCCGTCCTAGGTTAGCACAGGCAAGGTAGGCACCTTACCTTCAGCACCACTGCCTGGCCCCATATTTGGATATCTTTAGCTGCATATGAACAGAGCGTTGGCATACAAATATATATGCATAAAAAGAAATGTTACTGTGCTATTTATATTGATAGATACCAATAAACAAAAAAAGCTAATATATCATTATTCACTTTTGTGTTTCTTTAAAGATTTTCATAGTTATTAAGGAGGTGCAATTCTATTCATTGAGTCGGGGGCAATTTGAACTACATTTTGTTATGCTAAGGGATCACTTGTGGAGGTGCTTGAAGAACCATATGTGTAGTGGAAAGGAAATGAGGTCAACCATGTGAAAGACAAGTGCCTTTGACCTACATTATCTCTTTGTAGTGCATGAATACTCAGTTTTTAGGTGACTTACAACACAATAAACTTACTTTCTGCAGATAATAATGTATTCATTATAGTTAATACATTTAATTCATTTTTATTAACCCCTAATGTTCAGCAAATATTATTATAGAAACAATAATATTTAATATAGAAACAATTATAGAATCAATTATTATTCTATTCTAATAAATCACATTACTCAGATCTTAATAATCTTCAAAAGCTTAAATTTGGGGAGAAATTTATGAATAATGCCTGACAGTTTTTATTCTTACTTGTGGCTTATTTCTAGGTGTGATGCCCATGGTGTTCAAAGCCTGTGAAGTGCTAGGGATTGAATTCCGGGTTCTGCATGAAAAGCATGTGTTCAGTCTTCCCACTGGTCTTCCTGGTCCCAAAAGAATTAATGTATTCATTTGTTTTTATGGTCCACATACAGCTATATTCACTGCTTATTCACCTGGATCTGCACTCAAAGATCACTACTGGCAGTGCTTAAGTGCTTATGACCATAGGAGGTGCCAAGGATTGAACCAAGATCCTCCATGTGCAAGACGCATATCTTATCTAAAGTACTATATCTCCAGTCCCATAAATTCATCAAAGTCTAACAAAGTCAAGTCATTCAAATTATTTTTATAGCTTGAAAATATTGGATTTAAATACTGGTCTAAGCAAAAACACCTAATAGATTTTAAAATACTGGCACTTGGTGATGGGTGTGATGTATTACCACTGCTCACCAACAACTTGTAAACACTTACACTTGTAAAAGAACACCAGAAATTGCTGATCTGATGAAATATAAAAAGATATGACAAACAATGCCAAATTAGTGCTAGATCCTTTGTGTTTATTATCTCTCATCTGATTACTATACTTGCCTAGGTCTTTTGACATTGCCTCAGTTCCAATTTAAGGTCACTTTTATTTATTTACTATGACATAGTAATCTATTTGGCAAATGCCCTGCTATTAAAAATAAAATTCTTATTTTACATTCTAACAGGTCTTTCCTAGTTAATTTTCATTCAGTCTTTATTTTTCCCATCTACAAATGCTGTTCCATTCTACCCTAGGATCAAGGTATGAGGGAAGTTATCTCTTCCTCCTACATGATACACTGTTGACAATTGTCTCATAAGTCATTGCATAAAAACTACTTTCTCCTCAAACCTTTATATTCTATTATATAATAGATGATTATTACTTCTATAGAGTATTTTTAATTTTAGTATTCTACACACATATACAACACATGGTTATACATTAGGCAAACAAAATAATATTGGTTTATGATTCTGCTTTCTCAGGTATTTTATGAGGAAGTTTCTGTGATATCTAAAATTGCTCTAAACTTTCAGATATGTTATATTCAATCCACACTATTCAATAAACACAAATAATAGTAGGCATAGAAAATATCTATGTTAACAAAAAATTCAGATTAGATAGATAGATAGTGCAAGGTTAAGATACCTGCCTTGCACAGAACTGCTTCTGGTTTGATTTCCATATGGATACCTGTACATAACCAAGAGTGATCTCTGAGCACAGAGCCAGGAGAAAGCCCTGAGAAGTGTCAGGTATGATATCCAATCAAAAATAAAATAAGGCTCAATAGCAGAAATGCAGAACAGAGGCAAAATCAGTGAATTTGAAAACAAGGTAGAGGAATTCATGCCCAAGGAAAGATAAACGCATAAAAACAACCAAAATCCACATCACAGTGAAAGGGAAAAATAAGAAAAAGTACACAAATGAGAAATAGCACTTGTGTCCTAGGGTTCCGGAAGGGAAATAAATAGGAACAGGGGCAATTTTCTTTAATCTTATTATAACAAGTGATTTACAAAATTGTTCATAATACAGTCGTTTAAGGCATTAAAAGTTCAGGCACCAATCCCACTATCAGCATGACCTTTCCTTCACCTGTGTCCGCAATTTCCAACCAACCATTTCAGTCTACCTTTTTGCAGGCATGAAAAATTTTATTTCATATTTTCTGTTACAATACAAAGGCAAATGAAATTATAAAAACTTAAATAAACAAGGGTCAATTTGAAATAAGTGTGTGTCCCCATAGTGTTACTAAAGCCAATATCTATGGATTTACTAGGCAGTGGCAGGTGCTATTTAAGCTGCTGTGTTACTACTGCTTAGGCACACTGCTTAGGTAGATTATTATGTAACTTCCCCATCAGATTTTTCTGTGAAACTACTGGGCTGACACTACTATAAAGTTTTGAGGTGCTTGGTGCCCACTGTAGCCACACAGTCCAGAATTTATAGATCTGAAATCAATTCAGTGGCTTGGCAGTTTGATAAGGTTAAAACTCAAAGCTGAACTATTTCTGTCAGAGTGTCTATGCTATGGAACTGAGCAGCTGAGGCTCATGCAGAAAGGGGAATCTGCTTTCATCCATTCTGAGAATGCCACAAAGGAACTAGCCTAATTAGACACACTAGTTGGGAAGTATTAACAGCCATTATTTTGTTTTGCAGTGTGATAGAGGAGCTGGGCCATTTTTCTGCAGGGAAGATGGTGGGTATGGGAATGAGCTGATGGGTTTTATGGTGGTATTTTGGGGTGGGGTGACATGGTCCAATCCCATTTTGAAAGTACCAAATTTTTCAACTCCATGAGAAGGTTCAGATGCTCATATTATTATGTGATATACCATCATGGATCTTGGCTGTTTCTGCAGGAGTATGTAGTGTGTGGCACTGAGTAATTGTGCTTCATGTAGAAAGGGGAAACAGGAAGGGCAGAATGTTTTGTTTTAGTTTTTACTTTTTGGTCATACCCGGTGATGCTTAGGAGTTATCCCTGACTTTTATGTCAGAAGGTCAAAAATAGTTTAGTGCTGAAGAAAAGAAACTCTCACTCCTCACTGCCTGAAATGTAACCTGGTTCAAACTTTATGGAAAAATTACAGTGATTTCTCAATGAATTAAAAAGAAACTTTTAAAAAATCTTGGGTATCTATCTTGAAAACATAAACATGAATTAAAAACTAAAATGCATTTCTATTTCTCAATAATCCAGCTACCCAACAATAGATGTTGGTTAACAATATGGACTGTTTATCCAATGAAATTTTATTCAGTCTTATAAAAGATAAAATCTTGTTACACCACAGATAGAAATAGAGGGAATTATGCCAGAAAAAAAATGAACATGATGCAAAATGACAAAGTCAAATGTATCACAAAAATTTGTAAACTGAAAAATAAAAGCAGGGAAATTGGAATATGAAACAAACTAACTATAGGTTAAAATTAAGCATGCATATACATATAAAACTGCCCCCAAAGTGTGTCATATCATTAACTATGACAGCTATACTTATTCTTTGGTGGTTTTGTGCTCTGGGAGTATAAAAAAAATTCTTTTTTTTACCATTTGAGTATAAAAAATAACCAAAATACATAAACAAATACAAATAACACTAAGTACAGTGTCATTAAAATATGATTAAGGGTTGGAGAGATTGGTTTTGATGGTTGGATATTTTAGGGGAAATGTCCCCTGAAAAAAACAAAAACAAAAAAATGGTTTTGAGGGTGGGACATTTCAGGGGAAATGTTCTGGCCTTGCATCCAAAACTGTCCCTGGTTGGAGACCTCTAAGCACTACTATAAATAATCCTTGGGCTCTGCCAGGTATTGAACAACCTCCTCTGACCTAAATTGATTGAGTGTTCCTATAGAAATAGATGGAATCCTAGAAAAGCATTAATTAGTATATATCATTTAAAACTGATCATAGACTTTATCTAGGTTCCTGGAGTTCAAAATTATTTTTATCACTTGTTGAGTTGCTCTAAGTTCATGAAGAAAAGAGTTTGGTTAACCAAAGTCGAAGTAAATATTTTTAAGAGTGAAAGGTGTAAGTGTTGTTCAGAAAAATCTTTCTGAAGGAGGTATTACACCCATTTTTTAAAAGGAGTAAAAAGGCAGTAAGGGATATTTAAATGAAAGATACCATTCAGTATCTAGAGAACAGAGACAAAATATGTATTTTGGGGGGCACATAATATGCTGTGCTCAAAAGAAACATGGACATAACATTCATAAACAAAAGGACATCTTTTTCCATAAAGAATAACTAGTACATAGGAGTCATTAATAAATATAGTTTTAATTTAGCAAAACAGAAAAATATGCCTTGAAATTCAGTTTTTACCCTGAAATTAAAATGAATCATTCTGAATACAAAAATCTATATATGTATGCATTCTTTATAGTCCATCCAAAAGAGAAAAATAACAATCAAAACACATTATCTTCTACTCTGATTAATTTTTTTTTATTTTTTTGGGGGGTCACACCCGGCAGTGCTCAGGGGTTACTCCTGGCTCCATGCTCAGAAATTGCTCCTGGCAGGCACGGAGGACTATATGGGGCACCGGGATTCGAACCGATGACCTTTTGCATGACAGGCAAACACCTTACCTCCATGCTATCTCCCGGGCCCCTACTCTGATTAATTTAAACTTTGGTATTTTTTTTTAAAAATGTTATTCAGTATGCTAGACAAAGAAGGGACCACCTATTCTGCAGCCTGGGGGTTGATGGTAGGGGATACGGGTTGCAGGAAGGGAACGAGGATGGGGGGAGGACAAATTTGGTGATGGGTATTTGCCTCATTCAATGTTAATATGTATCTAAAATACTACTGTGAAAGATATTTAAGCCAATATGATCAAAATAAAAATTTTAAAAAAATGTTATTGATTCAAACTAAAAGCGAGGGATACAATAAATGCATTTTTAATGAAGAGCATTTTAAATAATGTTTGCTGTATACTTGGAATATAAACAATTTCCCTTCTGCCTCCATTTGTAATCTATTTTGCTTCATTCTTACAGAAAGCCTCCAGATACTGAAATGTCACAATGAGAAGATCTTCATGATAATATTGTCACATCTTTTGACAGGAGCCATATATGTACAGAAAGACACTTCAAATTGCTTAACATATAATCCTCACCAGTACTCTTTAGCTTTCTTCTACAATTTTTTTCCCTTAAATTCATCTGTTTTGGTTCTGCTTGGAATGGAAACCTACAAGGAAAAAGTCTTGCCTGGGATAAAAGCTCAGGTCAAAACCAGGGCACAGAGATTGTGTAGCCTATCATTCTTACCTTAAGTGCTTTAGCAATATAAGATATGGCACTTTTCCTTTTTGTAAGGCATAGTAAAAATGGGGAAATTTTATATATAGAAACAAGCTCTTATATACTAGGTATAAGAACTCATACATTTTATAATACAGGGGTGCTTCCCATGCTAAACATGTGTTTTGTGGACCCAAATTCGACTTTTTGTGATCAGACATCAACTGTCCAATGCCAAACCCGAGATTCATACATAGAACTGACACAGTTCTCTGCAACAGCACCAGGAACCAAACTCCCCTAGTAAATTCTTAATACTACTTAGCATCAACATGGACCAGTTTTGATATGACAATCTGACAATCAGGAAATGGCAAAAACTTGATCTGAGAGCACATTGTCTTATCTCATCACCTAAATGTAAGATGAAATCAGAAGACACATTATCCTTTGATATGTGCAAAAACCAAGACCACTAACTACAGTAGACTGACTTTGACAACCATAGCTGGGCAGAACTTATCCTGGGACCAATAAGAAAGGCTTATTGTCCTATGCTTCGGCCTAGGATTTGTACAATAATCAATATTTCTAATTCCAGAGGTCCAACAGCAATTGAGCAGAACTTCTGGAACCATAATGAAAGACTTTGTCCAAGGATTTTGTCCTTGCAAAATCCAAGACCACTAATTACAGAAGACTGATGACAACAACAGTGATGGAACAGAACTTTTAGGATCATAAAGAAAAACTCTATCCTACGCTTCATCCTACGACCTGTGCAAATATTAAGATCTCTAACTACAGAGGTCTGATTTTTATCATCCACAACTGAGCAGAAAGTTTCCTGGGACCATAAAAAAACCTTGGGGTGCAAATATGGAAAAAAAAACACAATACTTTGTCACACCAGCCCTAATTCTTCTTTTTTCCCCCCCTTTGGTTGCTGATGTGCATTTTTGTAGTTGATGGTTTTGTTTTTGGTTTTTGTTATTTCTTCTTTTATCCCTTTCTTCTTTCGATATTTATAACCTCTAGATGGATTCCTCCCAGTTTTTTATCCTCTTTTTTCTTTTCTTTTTTTTTTTTCAAACAGAACCACATAATTTGACTCATCTTGTTCTGCCTCATAAATTGAGGGAATAAAAGAGGATAGTACCAAGACCAAAGAGTCGTATGATCATTGAGTAGAAATAAAGAATAATCAGACTTAAACACTAAATGCTAAATCAACAACAAAGGAATCCATCTATAACAAGCTATGAACAGAGGGAACCAGTCACATTAGCAATCCAGGGGGCAAAGGAGGGAAATATAGAACGAATGCTAGAAACAGGAGTGGAGGGAGGATATCATTAGTAGTGGGAATGCCCCTGATTCATTGTTACTATGTACCTTAAATATTATTGTGAAAGACTCGTAATTCACTTTGTTCACAATAAAAATTAAAAAAAAAGAAAAAAAAAAAACACAGGATATAAACCTTCATCAGAATCTCTCAGAACAATAAGACATCATAATGTCACAAGAGTAATAGCATTTAATTGCGTAAAAATATCTCAAATATTTCTCAAAGAGATTTAAGTTTACCTTCAAGTATAGGTTAATATTGGAGATAATAAATTAATATTTAATTTAAAATTAAATATAAGTGAAAATTTAAAGAATAAATAACTTTAAATTCACAAAATTTGGCAATTTATTGAGTTGTACTGTCTTTCAAAAATGTATTTTTGTTGATATTAATCATACGTTTTTGAAAGCCTTAGCTTTTATTGTTTGCTTGTCTGTTTGTTTGTTTTGATTTTTGGGCCACACCTGGTGACACTCAGGGGTCACCAGGCTATGTACTTCTGGCAATGTACTCAGAAATCACTCCTGTCTTGGGGGACCATATAGGACGCTGGGGGATCAAACCATGATCTGACCTAGGCTAGCACTACAAGGCAGATGCCTTATGGCTTGTGCCACCGCTCTGGCCCTGCCTCTGCTATTTTGTCACTAGATGTTTCATAAAATTGATTTGATTTGAAGGATTGTTAACATTATTTACTAATTTCTGTATCCTTCACTCAATAAATCTGAAATAATTACTTTTTGAATTAAACTGGAATTATTTTTATCAGTCTTCCATTTTTTGATTCTATCTGTGAATCAAAAGGAAGTAACTAATATTTTTGGTTCAAGGCAAGATTATATTATGTATTCTTTAACATGTTTAGGGTATTTTTCCATATTTTAATTTATATAAGCTTTAAAATTAGTAATGCCTTCTTAAACATGTATGTAGATAGTTTGTGAATGTAATGATGTGTGGTAGTATATGTGAGACAGAAAGGAAGAGAATGTAGCTCATTAAGGATACCTGATTATAGGATCTCAACCTTTACCAAGTGTATACTTCTCAGATACATAATAGTTTCATTTTTTTTCCTTTCTTGGTTTGTGATCAAAATCTGGCAGTCCTCAAAACTCATTTCTGGCTCTTTGCTTAAGGACATCAACAACTGATAGGGCTAAAAGGATCATACAGGGTGCCAGGAATCAATCGTGATAGGCAGCATGGAAGGCAAAATTCTTACTTGCTATGTTACTTGTACTCTTGTCAATTTAATTCATTTTAAAAACACTTAATAACAGTCCTACTAGACACTCAAAGCCTCATATAAGAATTAATAAGTTGGGGCCCGGGAGATAGCATGGAGGTAAGGCGTTTGCCTTTCATGCAAAAGGTCATCGGTTCGAATCCCGGTGCCCCAGATGGTCCCCCGTGCCTGCCAGGAGCAATTTCTGAGCATGGAGCCAGGAGTAACCCCTGAACACTGCCCCAGGTGTGACCCCCCAAAAAAATAAATTAATAAGTTAATTAATTTACTAAATAAATATTTTATACCTCAGAAATTCTAAAGGTAGTGACTCTGAGTTTACTATTTCTAAGAATCTTCTGAAAGCATTTTTATTACCCTGTTTCCCAGGGTAAACTTAATGCTATTTTCTACTATTTAGCAAGAAAATGTCCTGCTATATATTTCATGAAAAATTTTATTTTATAAATATATTTTATGAAAAAAGTATGGCTCTATAGTCAAATTTAAAAATCTAATTTTATCATCTAGAATTTGTAACCTTTTAATAATAGTTATCAAATCTCACACTTACCAGTTTTTTAAAACAAAAATATCTCCATTTAATATAAACATCTCTGAAATCAATGAATACTATTTATATGTATTACTACAGAGTAGTCTCAGTTCAGAGTTAATTAAAAGTTATACCACTGTATCAAAATTTAGACCATGAGGGGCCAGAGAGATAGCATGGAGGTAAGGCCTTTGCCTTGCATGCAGAAGGTTGGTGTTTCGAATCCTGGCATTCCATATGGTCCCCTGAACCTGCCAGGAGCAATTTCTGAGTGTAGAGCCAGGAGTTACCCTTGAGCCCTACAAGGTGTGACCCAAAAACAAACAAACAAAAAACCCCACCAAAACAAAACAAAACAAATTTAGACCATTAAAGTATGTTTTTTTCCTAGTTTATGTTGTTTTTATTGAAAGTTAAATGAATTTACTTCTGAGAAAATTATATATTCAAAGGATAGACTACTGTAAAATTTTATGTATGCAAGTTTATGCAGCATAAAATAGAGAGAAATGCCAATTGTCAGAATGCTTTAAAAGAGGTGCTCTTTTCAAATTACACTTTTCTTCTTTTCATTTGGAATTAAGTTTGTGGTATGTTATCTTAAAAAGTATTTTTTGGCAAATGCTCTAGTGTCATTTTCTGAGTGGAGATTAGAGTGATATGTTTTTAATTACAACTAACATTTTAAAATTTCATAAATGTAAACCATAGTTAAGACCTTGAGTTAATGGATAAATACTCTGATAAAACAATTAAAATATTTGTCAAGGAGTGCATATTGCTGGGTTAAACTTAATTGGGAATGATCCTGACCTTCACCACAGGTACTAATACTATGAAACCTGCTTAAAAATATTTTAAAATTTTTATACGTAAATTAGAACTTAACTTGCTACTCCATTCAACATGTATAGAAGTAAATGTAGATGCAAATAGGATAAATTCATAACAGGAATATTTTATATATTCAGGGTAATTAATATACATATAAGATCATAAACAAAAACAAATCAGATTTGTAGTAAGTAAATAATAACATGAAATTCAAAATATATTAAAAAGCTGTTATACACATGTACTACTGTATGTTACCAAAGAAATTGTTTTGGTCAGGACCAGAGAAATAAGGCATGTGTTACAGTGCTTGCCTTGCACTCAGTTGACCTTGGTGCCAAGGATCAAACCAGAGTCAGTACATACGAGGCAAGTGCTTTCCAAAAAGCATTATAAGATTAAAATATAGAAATATCTGACATATGTAAAATTAAGTACTGGTTATTCTTTAGAACTAAAAGAAAAGAAAAATTTATGTGAAATAATTTAAGTATAAGAATGCAAAACTAAATTAAGAAAGAATGTAGGGGCCGGGCGGTGGCGCTGAAGGTAAGGTGCCTGCCTTACCGCGCTAGCCTTGGACGGACCATGGTTCGATCCCCTGTGCCCCATATGGTCCCCCAGGCCAGCCAGGGGCGACTTCTGATCGCATAGCCAGGAGTAACCCCTGAGCGTCACTGGGTGTGGCCCAAAAACCAAAGGAAAAAAAAAAA